>OY829523.1:8654609-8927639 GCA_963691665.1 Clepsis dumicolana | reverse complement strand
GTCAGTTCAAACACCACCAAAAAAGTTGGAGCTGTTAATAGAGGCATTTAATTTCGTCTCACTTCACACATATGCCAGTTAATACTGTGCAATGCTACACGGTTCTATATACCCGTTTGTGGAACTACGGTACAACCTTGTGGCAGTGAGTTTTGAAATATACAATTTAAGTAAATTGTAAGGAATGTCTTGTCTTAAGAGTGAACACACTTGCGCTGTTATTATATCCGTTTAAAATGTATGATAATAAAGAGGTATGTTGTTAGTGCTTACGCTCCACTGTCGTGCAAGATGGGACACATTAATTGATAATACCAAATTATATGGTGGCAGAGTTACTATAGGTACCAATTATTCATCGTCGTCATCTCCGCCCAATACACAATCCTAGTGTAAGTTGGAAACTTCAAACTACTAATTGCCTTATTGACTTCATGTTCATGTCTAGTTGTGATTTAATATACACAAGCTCAAGGTATGGTATAAGCTCAGGTTCAAATTGACGACCTTGAGAAATGGCAAGGGTATGCGCCACTCAAGCAGTAAATCAAGAAATAATACCATGTTCTCCCGATTACAAGTAATTTGACAGATAATATCGAATCGATGTGGAATTAGTCTCATTACAACGTACTTTTAGCCTACTGAATGGATAGCCTATCTCACATTATAATTTTCGTGCAAATCGAGAGGTAACATTAAACAGTCCTAAACACAGATTATTTATCAAAACATGTACGCAATAGTTACGTAAAGTGTTCGAATTTGAAATAAATTCATTATTGTACTTATTAGCGATCGGAACACTCGACTGTCTTTAAGCGACCCAAAGTCACCTGGCCAATTCTTGGCGCCAATCTTGAGGATCCGTAAACCTTACACATTTAGTATCTCTTCCCTCTCACATCTCAGCATATATTTGTCCACTGTTGGACGAATGCCACTTGATGATCTCTCCAATCTTACCGGCTTTCCTCGTCCTAATATCTTCCGACCGTCGGGTGGGGGGTCGGCCCACGCATCGGCATGTTCTCGGTCTCCAATGCAGAACTCTTTGGCTCCATCTACCATCATCTCTGCGACACACACTACTTTAATATCATCATCATCAAGCCTCTCCACTCAGATCGGTCTTGTGCTTTACGCATCCACCGCGGTCCCGCGATCTTTACCAGGTTGTAGCAACATCTTGTTGGACGCCTATCGACAGCTAGTCTCCCGGTCCGTGGACGTCATTCGAGAACATTCTGACCCCATCGGCCATCAGTCTTGCGAGCAATGTGCCTCGCCCACTGCCACTTAAGTTTCGCAATTCTTCAGGCTATCCTATGTCGGTAATCTTAGTTCTATACTGCGGATATCATCATTTCTGATTCTATCCCGCAGAGAAACCCCGAGCATAGCCCTCTCCATCGCCCTCTGAGTGACTTTGAGGTTCCTTATGAGGCCCATCGTTAGCGTCCACGTCTCAGATCCGTAAGTCATCACTGGCTACACACACTTTTGACTTAAACACTGCGGTAATTTGGACGAAAAGATACTAATATGATTAGTATAGGTACTCATTCACTAACACCACACTTTATCCCAAACTGACAAGACCTATTTTAGAACGGACGACTTCTATCCTATAATGTTTTTATCGTCACCTTAGACAGTTCCCACCGACCGATACTCCCTGAACTGAATACGAAATCATTCGCTCGAGTTCTATGTAACATTATCCAAGTGTTCCATATTGAATCTTGCAGTTAAAGATTTAGAGTTGGGGTTTGGTTGAGTGGATAATGTGGCTTAGAACTTTGTAATTGTGAACTAGATGGAAGGATATAGTGTGAGAATGCCTGTAGTTGAGGAATTGCAGAAACTTAAGGGACTTGATAATAATGTCAATACTAGTAGCTCTGTGAGATGTAGACCTTGCGAGTTCATTTTATTAGTAAATATCGAATCTGATCACAAAATTTCACGAAGATCGGGGTCGGGAGGAATTAGGATTGTTTCGATAAGGCGTCAGCGTCTTCGATATTATATGACAGCAAATTTTACACTTCGACGCTGAAAACCTAAGAGAGTAACAACACTCCAGCTCTGTTTTTTTAATCCAGTAGTCAAGTTCTATAACGGCTTGTGCGAAGTAACTATTTGCTTAAATATAAGGTCAATTAGACTGCACTTACTTAGCAGCTTAGATGAAGAGTTAGCCAACCTCATAATATATTCTATGGGAGTCTGTGCAACCGTTTAAATACGGGTTATCTTCGAATCTTACATCTATTAATATAGCATCTTGCAATTACAGAGCGATATAGTAAATGCCACTTGCTGACTTTCGAAATGGGATTAATATTACTTTACATAACATTAATAATGTCAGCGTTTTCTGGATTTTTCTGTGTATTCATGTGTATGGAAAAACACAAAAAGATACTCCAATTGAGATCATGAATTCATTGAATATTATTTGCCTATTGAATTAACAGTTTCTTTTATGATGCAGATGGCTTTTTGCTAGTTAAATCTTCGTTTCAGCTGGGACAAAAATGCTTTCGTATGTCTGTCTGGCTGTTCCACTCTATAGGTCGCATTTCTCAAGCGATTCTCGTGAAAATTTATGAGCGAGCAGGTTCTATAATTATCTTTTTTTTTGTCGATTTGTTTTTTGAAGTGTGGTCTACAGCTTACAGAGCCACTAAGTAATATTAAATAGTCGAACAGTATAACTAATGTAAGACAGGTACCGGATTATTCCCGTTTTATTATATCGGATATTAGTCCGACTGTTCTTAATTCGTAAATATGGACCTCCGCAAAGCACCTAGCGCCTGATTCAATCACTTATTCATAAACGTCACTCGAGCCTCCATTAGCTAAAATAGGTTTCGTCTTCTTCTTACTATAGGAAATGTCAATGTGACAAAAAAGGACAAACGAACTTTAACGGCACTTTAGTTAATATAGGTTTATGAATAACAGGGTAAAGTCTTTACTAATTAAAATAGCCCAACGTCAACTCTACGCATAGGTACCTAACCTTAATTATATTTTTATAAACTCACTGAAACATGAATACACAGAAAAAAACCAGAAAAATGCCAACCCCGGGAATCGAACCCGGATCCTCGACACTCCGGGTCGTGTGCTTTTCCCCTACGGCTGGACATAGAGGAAAGGCTGAATTTTTTCCATGTATTCAAATCTTAGCTTGTTTTAACCTAACCTTAATCTCCAAAACTGGACTAGAAACAAACCCATACACGTTAAAACCACACAAACTCATCAAAACCATCAAAACCGTCTTTCTACGGCCGTTTAATATCTAAACTAATTGAACCGCTTTCGGCAAACAACGGGTTATGTTCATTGAGTGCCAACATTAATGTTTGCGGAGTGTGAGGCGAGCCGTTGTCAAACAGACTGGCCGTCGCTATGGAGTGACCACTTAGTATACAGTTTTGAAAAGTTTGGGGAAGGGATATTAAGCATAGACTTTTATTTATGTAGTCTATCTATACGTACGTGTCCCACTGCTGGGCGAAGTCCTCATTTTCTCCCGCCACTCTTCCCTATAGCATGACTGGCCGTGACTTTGTTTGTCGCGCGAGATTACCGGTCCCGTTGCATTCTGATAGAAGTCGCACTGTGAGTTGTGCTACGAGTAGACCTACTGTTGAGGGCATTCATTCATTTGACCATACATATAAGTACATTCGTTCATTTGTTTACAAGAATGTAGTATTTTTATGGTAAATTAAATGTAATATGTCCAATACATTTTGCTTTAGTCTAAATATAAGCATGCTTTGGTGGAGCCAATCCAATTACCTATAGATTTTTTCTGTTTTAGTTTAAATATATGTTTTGTTAGCTTTAATGGTTATTTAGAAATTTTTCGTTGTGCAAATACATACAGTAAATTGTAAAAGTTTTAAATAATTTCAAACAACACTGTAGGTACTTAGTATGCTGATGCCTTATCGTTTTTTATCAATATGAAGGCAAAATCATCAGCGTGTGCTCAATAATCAAATCAAACACCGATTAAAATATCGCTTTCGGCGTCCAACCAAACATTTATACAAGCTCCTGGTATGGATTACAAGACATGATTATTGACCGATCATCGTATATCAAAGGAAAATAATACCTCAGTTTGTCTGTAACATAATATATGTCGAATGATCGATTCAAACCACGTCTAGATTGGCATGGTAATTCGTAATGAGCTTGACAACTGTGGCGTCATCGCGACTTTGAGTTTTTTCCCACAGTCGTGTGTTTTTGAATGAAAACGGGGTAATTTGTCAAAATTGACGTGTCCTTGGAGATTGCAACATTCGTGCAAAGCGAGTTTAGCCATCTTGGTAGGACGCCTAGTATTTTGTCTACTTGTAATGCCACAATATCCAGTAATTGTAAGTTTTCTTGACATTACAATAACTGACTTAAAGAAAATAGAGACGGCCGAAGTTTAACTGAATAAGAGTGACAAGCTGGTGTTGTTTATTCTACAATTTTATTTCGTCCTTTTATTTTTCCTTATTACCTGTTAAATCTAGAGAAAAAAACCATAAATGAATTCCAGATCAGCTTTAATATTAAAATCATTTATTTAATAACAAATTATATCCATAGAGATACTTACAACACAAACAAAACTTACAGCTAACTATACTTATAGTGCTTATAGCTTTTATTGAGTGTCCATAACATAACATACTTGTATCTTTTCAAAACTTGTATTTTTCCACTTACACTTATGATATTACAATTATTCATATTCACGTCACCCATTTCTATTTAGAATTAGAGTATCATGTTCTATTAAAAGAACTACCTTTATTCAAATGGACAAAGGCTCTCAAAGTAATTTAATTTGAGCCACAACTGGTTTGTGCAAAAAACGCGTAAAGTTCAAAGAGCTACGTGTTTGTTTTTTTTTTTGACTCGAGGTCGCAGTTTTGCCTCTAAGCTTGACACTGCTTGGAGCTAGGCTGGGGTGTACTAGGGTTTGGTTGGAATTTATCATCGTTCATTCATTCATCAACCGTTCAACATTCACTGTTGAATAAAAGTCTCCTTTAAGGTGTCACAACAATCAGTCACTGGCCTTCTGCAAAGATTGGACGCCTTGTACCACTGCTGTGTTTGCGAAATTAGTAGTATATTATTGGGCATTCTGGACCACCATTCATTCGATCGGGCGAAAAATTTCGCCCTCACTCATTCGTGGTGATCCAGAAGCCCAATAATACAATGAATTGCACACAACCTACAATCAACCCAAACCCAACGGTAACCAACCTAACAGTAACCTATCAGCATTTGCGTTCAACATAACGCTCAACCTACACCTGAAATCGCATTGGACATTCTGTTTCACCTCGCGTTCAACGCAACAGCAACTCAAACCCAACGGAACCCAACCTAACAGTGACCTATCAGCATTTGCGTTCAACATAACGCTCAACCTACACCTGAAATCGCATTGGGCATTCTGTTTCACCTCTCGTTCAACGCAACGAATACATCAGCCCAACAGCAACTCAAACCTAACGGAACCCAACCTAACAGTAACCTATCAGAATTCACGTTCATCATAACGCTCAACCTACACCTGAAATCGCATTGGGCATCCACCTCTCGTTCGAATGAGCGAAGTTTTGACTCGAGGTTCAACGACAAGCCAACCCGACGGGAATTTATTCAATGTATTTAAATTTCAGTCCAACTCAAGTCTCAACTAATTGACAACCTAACATAGATATGTTTAATAATGTTTGAGCTTAGATAAAGTAAAAGCAAAAGTACACCATGCACACCGGGTTGATCAAGTCCGATATGCACGAGGCCGAAGCCACTGAGCGCTCCTCGGTCTCAAGCCGCAGCCTTTGACTCAGGTTAACTCAGGTGTTTGCACAACTTGTCTGCGAAGCTGATCAGACTCCACAGACAAGATCGGGTCACCCAGGACGCGTCTAGTTCCCGGCATCCACCTACGGATGTATCGCTATGACCGCTTTTTGTGTGCGTGGTGGTTTTGGATGCCTCCCACCGAGGCTTGTATACAACTCATCCGCAAAGCTGATCAGACTCCACAGACAAGGTCGGGTCACCCAGGACGCGTTAGTTCCCGGCATCCGTTTTCGGATGTATCGCTATGACCGCGTTTTATGTACACGGCAAATTGTATGTCGGATTTATTTATATCAACGAATCTCAAAACCATCGTTAGCGCGAGTTAGGTTTAAACTAATTTACGCTGGAATAAAGCACTAAGTAAACATTATTTAAATTACGAAAACATAAAAATGTGTAACTCACTACACTAGTGAAAACCGAAATATGATTTTAAATTGGTATCGCTAAAACTAAGTCAAATAGTGTGATTTAATTGATGTTAATGTAGAACAACTCCATCTGTGAGACCGCGATACTTTATCACACTTTCTAAATAACTTATATCACTTTATCATGTTGACGTAAAAATTGTCTTGCTGACTAGAATATAAAGTTTGATCAGAAACGAGTTGTAAAGTGATATACATGATTATGTACTTAAGTCATTTCAACTCGAAGACATTGTAGTGTAAGTTAGGTACTCGATCAAATTACGTAGCGAGCGCGCTCGCTAAGGTTTATTGTTCTTAACATGCAAATGGACATACGAGTAGGCGGTGATGACATCTATCGAAATTATTCGAAACCATTTGTATTCTATACGAAACCAGTACATCAAAGGTACTTACTTAAATCATTACTTACACCTACTTAGTTCAGTGCTTAACCCACAGACAGCGCTTATGTTAAACTTTGACATCGTGCGCTAGAATTTGTACCTAGATTTTTGTGTGTCTGTCTGTGGTACCATAGCTCCTAAATGAATGAGCCGATTTAAATGCGGTTTTTCATTTAACAGGTTTTCTAACAATGGTTCTTAGACTTGTTTTATCAAAATCGGTTCAACCGTTTCTAAGATATTGACCTTTGAAGCGAAAATGTCTATTGTTTTTCGACTTTTCTAAGTTGGTTAGGTTATCTTATCATAAATGTTAATAATATAGGAATTGTTTATTTTTGTGTTCAAATTGAAAAAGGTTTATACCTGTTTGTACCTGTAACAAGACAATGTTTGTTTTCGTATTAGGAAATAACAATTGTATGTGTATTTATAATTACGATGTAAAGTAGCAAACATTACAGTTAGAACACGTTTTTACCTAAGTTTAAATCTTCGTCTTAGTAGGTGAGGTAAGATGATATTTGGTTGTGTGAGCTAACCAATTACTAACCTTACCCATTAACTTAGTAATTAAGTCGGTTAATACTGAGGCTATTTGAACGATCTGAGGAGGTTTTTTTCCAGTTTCCGTTATAATTTTAACGTACAGAACTGAGCATGAAAATGTTACCAATTAGGTATTAGCCAATTTTATTGCGCAACGTTATCAAGTTGTAATGTGACACACAGTGCGATCGGCGTCTTTTTGCTGACATACAAATGCGGTGCATGTATGAAGCGTGGTTGCGAAATAATATTCATATTATAAAGGTGTAGGGTTGACAATGATCAATGGATAAATTTACAATTAATGGGTACCTCTATTAAATGCGAATATAAATGTTCTTAAAAGAAATAATGATTACTACAATTACTGAAATACTAATATTTAGGTAATTCCTTAATTTAGCTGGTGAGAAATAAATAAATAAAAAATAAATAAGTAAATTAAAAATTAAAAAAGTAAATTAAAAAAAGCTTACAACTCACTCTCGATTAGTTTTTTGGTATCTTGAATACATGCATATGTGGAATACGAAGTAGGCAGATTTACCAACAGACAGATAGACAAATTCATAACGTTCCTCTTTCCATCGCGTCGAGAATTAAATAATGTAAAATAAAGAACTGTTATGTGCACATAAGCATAATACACAATTGTGATTTGGAATGCGACAGCCCTAGTTCATTTAGTAAAATCAGCAAATAATTTCGTTTAAAACTTTTGCGCGGGGCTAATTTGTTCCTTTCCAATTTCGAACGTGACGTGCACAGTGCATCAAGTCTTCTACATCTTCAGCTCAGAGGTTAAGCTGTGCAGAGTTTCTACGTTAGTAAAGTTTATTTGCTTTATACATCGATTAAAATGTAAGTATGTATTTCAACGTACCTAACGCTTTACTTTCCTAACGAAATTAAAACATTTGGTTCATATTGTTTGTAGGGTTCCAACAGGCATTAATATTTTTAATTTCCTTTCAGGTCTGATTCCGAGTTTGAACCCATCACTGTTGCAAACAGCGGAACCGTTCGGTCAAAAGTGGGAAGGTCGGCTGAAAAACGAAAAGCTTCAGCTCCAAACAGGTAGCCATTTTATATTTATTTTCATATTTCATGTTTTTTATTTTGTCAGCTGGGTACATATTTACTTAAATATTGTTTGTCTACTTTTTTCATTTAAAAAAGGTATTTTTTTTTCTTTTTTTATCGATGTATATGGTTATTTTAAATGTCGAGTAATAAAAACATATTTTTTATTTCAGATCTGATTCAGAGGAGAGCGTTGCCGCTGCAGATGTCAGTATCCCAAAAATAAAAAAACCTGCTCAAAAAAGAAAGCCGTCAACCCCAAGGTATTTTTCTTGTAATTTGTTTAATGAATTTCGACGAACTAAGTACAACTGTCTTATTCATTGTTTAATGTCTGTTATGTTTCAGATCTGCTGCACCCAAGAAAAAAGAAACTAAAAACCCGTTTGACGTGTTCGGAATATTTCCTGAAGACGTTGCTGTTAACCATAAGCCTGCTGAGACTGATCCGCTTGATTCATCCATTATAAGCCGGGTACCGAACGGGTCAACAAAACGAGCTTGCACCCTCAACGGAGACTTTTTCTTGGAGCTGCGGGTGTACAACACTGCTGATATTCGCGGTGAGTTACGTCAGGAGCGTTGGAAAAAGGCTCTCGTTACTCTAAAGGCGCAAATCGATGATGAAACTGTTGAATGGGAGGCATTGCAAAAATTTATTAAAAAGATAAATGTACTTTTCAAGGACGCTAACGTCAAATTTTATTCTAACGATACTAAGTACTAATTTAGTAGGTACTTTTTTGATTTTAACAGATACTGCAGGTTGTCTCTTTTTATTACTTATTTGAATAAAATTTAAACTGCATCAAATTGTGTATCAAGTAATTTTTAATAAATGTTTTTAATAAATGTTAACGATTTATTATGAAACCATAATTTAAACGCTTTTAACGATATTACTTTAAGGGCGCAAATCGATGATAAAACTGTTGAATGGAGGGCATAGCAAAAATTTGTTAAAAAGATAAATGTACTTTTCAAGGACGCTAACGTCAAATTTATTGTAACGATACTAAGTAAGTACTAATTTAGTACTTTTTATTTTTGCTTTTAACGGATACTGCAGGTTGTCTCTTTTTATTATTTGATTAAAATTGAAACTATCAAATTGTGTATTTAACATATAAAACCAGGATTACAGCTTAAGCAAAGTCGCTACATAAAACATGCCCTTTTGCACTCAGTGTTCAATTACAGTAGAAAGCAGGAAGTGGGTAGGGCACCTTAGAAGTAATAAGCATAGAAAAAATTCGGGTGTAAATTTAAACGATGAGGTTGTTGAAATTTCGTCTGCTTTTAAAGGTCGCATAGCATCTTATAGAATAATGGCAACTGATGAGCTGAAGTCTTGTTTACCTGAATCATTTTTGATTACAGTAAAACCTAAAATGCAAAAAATTTTGGAAAATTCGCTTAAAAAACATGTGTCCCTCAAAGTAAATTTCGAATATTTTGGCGATTTTCTTTTGTTTAAAGATGACAAGCAGGAAATGAAATCTTTTGCAACGAAAAATTTTCCTATACATCAAAATTATCAATTCGAAGAGCTTTTAAACACAATAATTATTAGTATACAGAAAAAAATCGAAGAATTTCAGGAGCGCGATTCTGGTTGGACTTTCTTATCTAATTTGTATTTAGAAGTTAACATAAATAAGTATGAACCATTGAAAGCGTCATCTTACATAGACTTACCTAAGATAATAAAAAATAAAAAAGCTTGCATTAATATTCAAAATCATGATAATTATTGTTTTCTCTGGTGTGTTGTTGCTGCTCTTTACCCATGTCAAAACCATCGCGAGCGTCTATCATCTTATCCTCATTTTAAAGACGTATTAAAACTTGATAATATGTGTTTCCCTGTCACTTTAGCCGATATCATTACGTTTGAGCATCACAATATTGATATCAGTATTAACGTATATTCTTTAAAAAACAACCGAACTCTTGTAGGACCTCTATACAGATCGCAATATAAAAGGAAACATCGAATCAATTTACTTTTAATCGAACGCGGTAATAAGTCGCATTATGTTTTGATTACTAATTTACCGCGTCTTGCTCGCGGTCAGATTACCAAACATCATGCTAAGCTTTATTTCTGCGAAGACTGTCTGATATTTTTTCAAACTGAACACGGTTTCAATAGTCACGTTTGTAGTGGGGTTGCTACGGTACTTCCGGAGAAAGGCACCTATCTCGAATTTAAGCATTTTGAACGAAAACAAGACGTTCCATTTGTCGTGTATGCTGACTTTGAGACAATCCTTAAACCCTATCAGAACTGTGAACCTAACACTGACAGTAGTTTTACTACAAATAAACAAATACATTTACCAGCCGCTTTCGCGTACCATATAATTTGCTCTTATGATGAGCAACTTAATCGTTTTGTTCAATACCGAGGGCCAGATTGTGCTCAGAAATTCGTAGATTATTTATATAGACATATTAAAGACATCCATAACGTTTTAGAAAAAGAAATTCCCATGATATTTACTGTAGAAGATTCTTTAGCTCATGAACGTGCCAAAAATTGTCATATGTGTAAAGGTTTATTGTTTGCAGACAAAGTAAGAGATCACTGTCATCTAACGGGCCGTTATCGCGGTGCCGCGCACCAGTACTGCAATCTGCGCTTTCGCGTTCCTAAATTGGTCCCTGTTTTCTTTCATAACTTAGCAGGTTACGATTGTCATTTGTTTATACAGGAACTTAGTAAATGTTCAGGGCCTGTGAAAGTAATCCCAAAAAATAAAGAAAATTATATTTCGTTCACTAAGTTTTTGTGGATTTCAGATCAAAAGTATGCACAAATTCGATTTGTAGACTCTTTTAAATTTTTAGGAACAAGCTTGGAAAAATTAGCGAATGGTTTACATAAAGATGATTTTATTCACTTGAACAAGTTTTATCCTGAAACTAAAAAAAATAAATTATTAACTCGCAAAGGTATTTATCCTTACGATTATATGTCGAGCTGGGATAAGTTTACAGAGACCGAGCTTCCATCACAGAACTTGTTTTTTAATTCTCTTTCCAACGAACAAATAAGCGATTCAGATTACGCACATGCGCAATCTGTATGGTCCGAATTTAAAATCAAAGATATGGGAGAATATACTGATCTTTACCTAAAAACTGATGTGTTGCTTTTATCAGATATTTTTGAGAACTTTCGGTTCATTTGCAAGTTAAATTATCATTTAGATCCGGCATTCTATTTAACTGCTCCAAGCTTATCGTTTGATGCTATGTTATTAAAAACCGGAGTTAAGCTTGAATTGATATCCGAATTAGAAATAATTCGACTCATACAAAAAGGAATAAGAGGTGGTATTTGCATGTGTTCGACCAGATATGCTCAGGCTAATAATAAGTACATGGAAACTTATGACATGAATAAACCAGACTCGTTTTTAGTATATATCGATTGCAATAACTTATATGGTTACAGTATGTGTCAATCGTTGCCCATGTCTAATTTTAGTTTTCTAGATCATCATGAAATTGCCCAACTAGATATTTTGTCTGTCGAAGATGATGCTCCATTTGGATTTATTCTGGAAGTTGACTTGCTATATCCGGAAAATTTACACCATAACCATAACGACTATCCATTTTGCGCACAAAAATTTATTCCTCCAGGAGGAAAAACGACCAAATTGATCCCAAATTTATATAACAAATACGAATACGTCATTCATTACGTCCATCTGAAAACATGTTTACGCAACGGCTTAACTCTTGATAAAATCCATCGCGTTATAAGGTTTCGTCAAAGTCCATTCTTAAAACAGTATATTCATTTAAATACAGAACTGAGAAAAAAAGCTACTACTCCTTTCCAACAAGACCTTTTTAAATTAATGAATAACTCAGTTTTTGGGAAAACTCTTGAAGACAGTGAGCGGCGAGTTGACGTCAAATTAGTAAATAAGTGGCACGACCGTCAAAACAAAACAAAAAAGTTTACTTGTGCTAACAAATTAATTGCCAAACCGAATTTCCATAGTGCAACAGTGTTGTCTGAAAATTTGGTTGTCGTACAAATGAAGCCTGAAAAAGTAATTTTAGATAAACCAATCTACGTAGGATTCTCTGTATTAGAACTTTCTAAAAGTCATATGTACCAATTTCACTACACGGTAATAAAAAAACACTACCAAGATCAAGTTACTCTGTGCTACACTGATACCGACAGTTTTATTTACAAAATCGAAACTGCAGACTTTTACAGCGATTTAAAAAATATTTTTTTAAACTTTTTTGACACAAGCAATTATAACCCTGTAAATGATTTGCAAATACCTTTACGTAACAAGAAGATTCCTGGGTTATTCAAAGATGAGTTAGGAGGAGAACTTATTACCGAGTTTATAGGGTTACGTTCTAAACTATACTGTATCAAAAGTGATAAATCTCTTATCAAAAAGGCTAAAGGAATAAAAAAACCAGCAGTTCAAGAGTTAACATTAAATGATTATCGGGATGTGTTATTCAATGATAAAATAGTTCGGAAAAAACACATATTATTTAAATCGATTAGGCACGAGATCTTCACTCAATCTGTCAATAAAGTTGCTTTATCTAACAAAGACGATAAACGACATATATTATCAGACAAAATTTCAACCAAATCTTGGGGACATGAGTCTATTTTCTAGTACAGTAGTTATCTAAGCGACCTTTCCTCGAGCTGTAATTTTATTTCGTAGGCACCCAATGGGTAATAAAAAATTAGAATGTGTTTAATAAAATAAAATACGTTGAGTACTTACGTTATTGTAAAATTATAATTATGTATGTTGTAGGGTCAGCGTCAAAAGCCGCTCATCACTTTTGTACCTTTTCGCTCTACGACCAGATGAGCGACTTTTGACGCTGACTATACCAAATAAGTAGATTATCATTAAGTACTTTATTTTTTATAATTACACATTGATTTGTAAATTGTATGGTTTGTTCTTTTTTTTTAATAAATAAATATGAAGTGTTATTAACATTTGTTTTCTTTTTTTCTTTCACCCACCTAAGTATATATAGACTGCGAGGATACCGACTGAAAACACATTTTACTTGAGTTGAAATTGAGTTTTCTCGCTTCGGAGGTTTCCTGACGATGTTTTCCGTCATCAAAAAGCTCAGGGCTCAGGCTTAATTTTAAATGTAATATTTTGATAATGGTAAGTAAAATCATGTTCTGTTGAACAGGCAAATAATACCTATCCTCGTTTATTGCATTGGGTATCAATTAAAACATGTCCTTACGTGTCTTAAGCAGCGCGGCGGCATGCAGCCCGTGCTAAGGTAATTTGCTGACACGTGAAATATACCTATTCACATTTATTGCATTTGGTACCAATTAGTCCTTACGTGTCGTTGTAATTTGATCGGCATTAAGCAGCGCGGCGGTATGCACCGCATGCTCCGAAGCGCGTGTTAATTTAATTTGCTGACGCATGAAATTACTGTAATTATAAATAGCGGCTGTTATAGTAAGTTATCATTCTGCACTCTACATTCATAACTGAGTAAAGTCGTTCCAAAGTTTTGAAAATTAAGACGAGCTGATCCATTCCCGATTCGGTAAGTAAAATTGGCATTATTTAATATTTATTCGTATTATTTTGTTGCTATTATTGTTTTGTAAGCGTATGAAAATGCTCATATGTGTTGCCAGATGCGTTTATTTATTTGATTTCTTTTGTTTCAGAATATGGAAGGAACGCAAGACACTCAAATCATGTTTTCGCAATATGCACAGGGTCCATTAGGATTCCGAGAAGATGAAGAAGAAGAAGAAGTCAGTGAATTTGTAAAAAAAATTGCAAGTGCCAAAACGAAAACCAAGTCTAGTAAACCAAAACTAAGGCTAAACAAAGTGGTAAAGAGAAGTGTACGAGGTCACCCGCCGTCGTTCGTTATAAACAATGAAGCAACTAAGGGGAACAGACTTGTCAAAATCCAAATAATTAACATAAGTGACTCCGCGCCGGATCAAAACGACGAAACCGGTGAAAACGTTATGCTCAGTGCGCAGTATGTGGCAAGTGACGGATACGATGAGATAATAGACAGTACAGAAAGTGTAATAAATAAGATATCCAAGAAGTTGTGCGGATATAGTGTTAGTTATTAATGTTTTTACTGTTTTTGTATATAATTTTGAAAATAAATATGGTCAACAATTTTCTTGTTTTATTCCTTTGATTAAGCGATACGTCAACAGGAAAGATTTTTTTTGTAAGTATGTCAATAAAGCAATAATTCAAACGAAAATAAAATTATCATGATTAAATGCACAAGAAAAATCTTTTCAGTAAATATCGCTTAAATAGATTAACACTATTATTAGCCACAGGTATGAATCGTTATCATTTATTTCATATTTTTAAACAAACAAATTCAATTATTTAAAAATGGGTTAATATAAAAAGTCTTCGTTCAAAATAAATGATAACTAATTTTGACTGGGTTATAAAATAAAAAAATGATTAAACGTAAATATTTATTTTTGAAAATTAGGTATAATTTATTACAATGTTAAATATGCATAATATCGAAATAATATTTTTTAAGACATATAACGTTTTTTAAGGCACAAGCTTTTTTATGATGTAGACAATTATAAGAGCTGTTGTCGATACAATACTTTTTATACATTAATTGAAAATTAGAACAACCTTTCTCTCCCAAGTCTATTACAGTACAATCAGCACATAAATCATTAATCCACTTAATTTTTTCAAAACCTTTTACATATATTTTTTTGCCTTCCAAGAAATTATGAATCATTCTCTTAAATTCTCTGTGGTCGATATACCCCTCACGCCACATAATGCCAAGGTTTCTCTCTATCCATTTCACATGCCTTTTTTCGTTTTCTGATAACGTAGAAAATGAATATGGAGGTTTTATTAAATACGCCTGCGTGTGTTCATAGGTACTGTATGCAAATTCTTTAATAATAAATTCATTTTTAGATGATTTAAACCCCTGAACATCTACGAATAGATGGTCTAGTTTCATGATATCTTCTTTGTTATATTGGTCAACGGCTTATATTCTATAATACTATCATTCAAAATAAGACAATAAGCCGCGGTATTGTCAGGGATATCTGTGTCACACTCTAATTCAATCCGCACATCGACTGAACCCGTTTTTAAGGTTTCATTTTGACGAGAACAGTCGATAACAAACAGAGGTGCTTTATTTATAAAGTCTTGTGGATTCAACAACGGTGCTTGGCTGCGGTTATAATAAGACTGTTGGAATTTAGCGTACTGTTCATATAATATAGCAAATTTTTGAGCCGAGAAACTGACATTCAAGTTTTCATAAGGAAAATAATTTGAATTTAAAAAAACTTTAACGTCACGCAAATTACAATGATCAAAACGCGATATATCTTTATCAGCAACATTTTTCCTGTTTGTTTTTAATCCAATTATAACATATCGAGGTTTTTCAACTTGAGACGAAGTTTTGACGGCCCAAGAATGTTTTGATGTTTTAGGTAAAAGCGGGTATTCGTACAGATCCCAGTTCCTAAATGCTACCTGAATAGCTCGATCTCTTTCCAAATATTTAAGCAAACTTAATCTTTCACGATCAGAAACCTTAATGTGCGGCATGCGCCATACTATTTTAGATATAGTTATGTTACCTATATACTCATTTGTGTTCAGTTTTACGCTATTTAAATTAGTATTGGATCGTAAAAGAATAAGTTCATGCTTACAGTTAATAATAATTTTGTTATAATCCTCTGCGAAGCCAAGAATCTTATTTAAAGGAATTGACACAGAAAATGATCCATGCGTAATTTTTGTGCCATCAACATCCCAGCCCCATAACTTTGACATCGATGATTCAAGTTCATTCATCGACACAAGAGATTTTATTGTTGTTGTGACCCCAGCGTTTTTAATTTTATCTATTTCAATCCCATTCAGCTCATATCGAATATCTTGAAATAAATGAAGTATAGGGTTATTTGTAAAATGAACACTGGACACCTTCGCTTTTGTTTCTCTGTTGAATACTTCTATAGTACCCTCTATGTATAAAGTACTCGCTGATGGTAATACGTATAGATCTTGCTGGTTGATAGGTATACGGATTTCATCATTTAAATTGAAACTTGTTACGTACGGTTTATACGAATGATATTCGAAACTTTCAATCGTGCTATCAAAGCTAAAGGAGTCTGATAAGTTTAGTATACTCATTTTAATAATCCTATGTTTTTTAAAAACTGTTTGTTTTCCTTCGTTAGTTGTCCTTTAGGTCTTCTTTTCTTGATAGCACAATGAGCACTAACGGCTTTGCTGTTTGAGACCGTACATTTATTAAAGTCTATCATTTTTTTCTGAGATGTAAATATATCTGAATCTCTTCGCCACGTAAATTCACTAAATTATCGTTTATATCCAGTATTCTTATTATAAGAGCGTTTAAGCTGTTTTGAGTAACAGGAAAATATATAACATTTTTAGGTGTTTCTATAATCCGGTAACCAGGCGGTACATTTGGCACAAATTCATGAATTATATGACTAGGTTTTCCGTTTATAAATGACCCGCTCACGATGTCACATTCAACTCGTACTATAGTTGTAGACAGAATGGACACGGGAAAAGGGGACTCAGTTAATATATTCGCCTGAACTGTTTCTTCTCCAAAACCAAGTAACTTACCAATCGAATTTGGTTTTTTAAAATAGACGTTTTTGGAACACAATATAGATGTTTTTAGCGTATTATTATTGCATGTCAGTGTAAAGGTGCAACCTTGGAGATGTCTTTTAAGATAATCATCAAGATCTTGAAGTTCATATGACCCTTCAGGAATTTCTACTACTTCGTTATCACCATAATAAAACTTATTATTTCGGTTGTCAATATTAGGTATCGAGTTAAATGTCGACAAGTATAGCAACCCGCATTCATATTCACCATCTAGTTGAAGAGCTGGCGAGTGATTCGTAATCAGGGTAGAGGAGGATCCCGTTATGGACAAAGTGAAAGACATCGTGAGAATGAGAAGCTATTTATTGTTCAGAGATATTTAAACGGTTATTCCAATATTTTTTTAAATATTTTAAACATAAATGTCCGCAATTAACAGTATCGAATTTTTGATAAATATTATAATTGTATGAAATATTATAATTTTTCAAATATTTTATTAATTCTAGCGGCGGTTGAAGATCACCATAACTATTAAAATATTCACAATGATTATTATCTTTGACATAGGCTACCCAGTGAGTCCCTTGGTTTTTAGAACTATCTAAATTTACGATTGCACATTCTACTCTTTTTGGACGGTTTGGCAATTTGTCTCTCATGTAAACACCACGAAAATAAGGAATATCTGTTGAATGTTTTAAAATATCAACATTTGTAAGAGCACGTCTGGGTAGCCTTTTATTTAGTTTTTTAATCGTTTTAAACACAAACCCTTTCCATTTCTATACTGTTTAATGTACAACCCTTTACCTAATGCAATAGATTCCATCATTTTATTATGACGTTCTGATTCGGATAAGCTCTTTTTTGCAGCTTTGTAGTCACCAACAGCTTTAGCGATCCCAGCAGCTCCTCCTGCCAATGACCCTAACGCAGAAAGTCCCGCGAAAATAGGTATTAGTGGCAATATACCTCCAGTTTTAGGAATCGGTATTAATCGAGGAACTCTCATTTTACTCGTATTGTTATTAAGAAATACTTTACTCGCTGCAGCAAAAGCTCGACTGACTGCAGTGCCTTCTTTTTTAGATTTGTTTTTTTTCAATTCGGTACGTATCTTAGAAACAAAATGCTTAAATGATTTTATCCCTGCACCAGCTTTCATTTTAGATTTCATCACTTTGCTAACTATCCAAGACGCAAGTTTTTCTCCTTTTCCAACACCTTTTGACTTCAATCTTTGTTTAGCCATTTTATAGAGTTCAAAATCTGCACGATGTCGGTCTGTTAGGTCAGAATATTTATCGTATGCTATATCGTGTTGCATACACGCGTTGTCCAATTCATTAACTCCTTTATCACCTCTTTGCAATCGCTTATGCAATTTTGTGCCTGGTCCGCAATAATTGTAGCCAGGTAAGTGCAGTTCAAACGGTAAGTGATTAATAATACTGTTTAGAAGTCCTCTTCCTTTCATATCCCAAAAGTTAATGACTTAGCGCGAGAAAGTTTTTAAATATATTTATACAATGGCATTTCTGTCGATCCAGCTGTTTTCGCTATCGTTAAGTCCTAACCACTTAACATACAATTTTTTCCCTCTTTTTTTGATTACCTTTTCGATGAGGTAAACGTCTGGATACTTAGTTTTTTGCAGTTCTTGTTCATAAAATGTACCGAGTATTGAGTTTTTTCGTTGGTCTTCAATATGGTAAGTAACAGGACGAGTGTGATTCACCTTTTTAATAGTAAATAGCTCAGTTGACCAATTAGGCGTATAACCTTTATGAAAGACGCTTTTGTACTTGCTTATACGCACATGATCTCCTACATTAAAAATATTTAATTTAAAACGCCGATTGGATTGTGATTTATCTATGTTTTTCTTTACTTCGGCTTCATTATTAAAATTCACCTCATTTGGGCTAAATTTTGTTGTGCTATGCACAGTTTGATTATAAGATTGAACTATCTCATCGAAAGGTTTTCCAAGCCATTTGTAGTTCCCGATGAAACTGAAATATTTGTAAAGTTTGTTCTTGAGCGTTTTTATTACCCTTTCAACAATAGACGCCTTTTTAACTGAATACGTGGAATAATGATTTATTTTTAAGGATTTCACATAACAATCGAATTGATCATTGTAAAATTCTTTTCCAAAGTCTGTCTGTAAGTTTCTAGGTATTCGTTTGGTCGACTTGATAATTAGTTCAAATGCATTTTTTACTTCTGTTTTAGTTTTAGATTTCGTAGGAATACACCACGTGTACTTTGAAAATGTATCAATAACAACTAAAATGTATTTATATCCCTTATTTACAGTATGTAAATTCTGTAAGTCAATTAAATCTGCTTGCCACAAATCATCAATTCCTTTTAATATAACTGCGCGACGCTTGAAATTTTTTCGGGCCGATCTATGGATTTCATTCACGACTTGTTCTTTTGTCATCTTTGAAATTACTTAAAATATTGTCTATGTCCCTTTTTGTATAAAAGTTTATTTTCAACTGATTTGCAAGCTGATGAATTTGAGAATTTATAGTTTTAAATAAAGAATCTAGATGCTTCTTCTCGTAAGTGTCCTGGACGAGCTGATCGACATATTGCTTATTAGCTGCATCATTGGGTGTCAAAGGATCCGCTACCCCCTTTAATCGCGATGATTGTAGATCGAAATCGCCATCATCAGAACGCAGCAAAGTTTTATTGTTAAGTTCAAAAACTTCACATACACGCAAACGTTTATGAACATGATGACCGAATTTGTCTATGTTCATTTTCACTTCTTATTTTTATGCACTTATGTATCATCAAATTTCCGGCTTCGACTGATGGTAAAAGTAAAATACCAGTTTTATATATCATTGATTAACCAAGCCCGCTTCACGAAGTTCTTCTACAATTGATATTATTTCATTGTCTAATCCTGTGTTACCGGCATCACGGGAAGCAATGAGTAATTTCAATCTTTCAACTAATTCGTTTGGATTATCCCAATAGACATATGAAACATCTCTTTTAACTTTTTTCATTGTTGGTAGTCCTTTGCCGTAAGTACATAAATCTTCGCTTATTGAACGTTGTTTCGATAATTTGAAAAGCGGTTTTATAATGTATAAATATTTCTGACCTTTGTTACTTTTTATTGGTTTATTGGGATCAAAATCTCGTCTATGGACATTCGTTTCTAGTAGCAACATTTTATAATAACGTTTATCGTCTTCAGTTATGATACCTAAATCAGGCAACTTCTTAAATAACAAATCATATAAACCTGGTGTTAAATTGTAAGTACGTCCATTTACTTTGAGTTTTTCGCCACTAACGGAAACTAAACAAGATCCTAACATAAGCTTATCGCGTTCTGTTCGTATGCCAAAAGGAATGTCCAAGTCGGTGTTGTATTGTTTTTGCCATGCAGGGTCTTCGCGAGGAGATGCATATGAACCGGTAGTCTTAAATGAAGTATCATTTGTTGATTCCAAGACATCATTGTTGTCACTTTCACATAACATGTCATCATCACCATCTTGTCTGTTTTCGTCTCTATTTGATACCTCATCATCATTATTTGAAGTCGTTTCGGAAAAATTTCGTACGATTGTTTGATTATTAATACTACTTCTCTTCCCTTCATTAGGACTAAATTTTAATGTTTTTGGCGCCTTTTGCCACTTAAATATGTCTTCATCAAAATCGGTTTCATTAGTGTTATAGTATTTATTGTCGTTACTTTTAACCATTTCATTAAGCGGGTCTGTTATTGGTTTAAAGACTGATTCCAAAATCATATTGTTGTTATTTTTCATATCACGAAGTAGTTTAACCTTCTTTTTGACAGCATCGGCAGACTGAAGTACTTTTTCTTTTAAAGTTTTCTCGGTGTTTATTTTATGATTCATGTCTGATCTCGATGGATTCCCATGATGCAATAAAAGTTTCTTGAAAATGAAACTGGTTAAGTAACACGGTTAATCCAAAACGATAAATGTATCAAATCCCATTCTATAACATCCTGAATTTCTAGCACAGTCCTTGTTTACAACCAAGTAGCTAAAAGGTACGCTCCATATTTTTGCACACATTTCCCGAAACTGTGACCAAGACATATCAGTTCCAACGTGCTCGTCATAAACATGACGTAAATTAACTTCATCTTGTTTAAAAAGGATGATTAAGTTAGCATTGTCCCTTATTAATTGTTTAGGTATTTTACTGTAAGTTTGATTTAAGTAGAAGCTGTCAATATTTTTATGCCTTCCCATTGCAAAGTAATCCCTTATATTATTTTGATTTTCGCATGCAACATCATCAAATATGATAATTGAATTGTTCTCAGCTTCATGCGGGCTTAGTATTTCATCATTTTCGCGATATTTTTGAAATTTAACTGATGGAACCAACATCAATATTTTTTCTAAAAACTGGTACATCGGTTGGAAAAGTGTTTTTGAATATACGTAAATATTTTGAAAGCGTAGTCCTTGTTCATGTAGTAGAAGAGAGACAATTAAATTAGTTTTACCGCAATTAGAAGGACCGCAAATTATACAGCGAATTGTGTCGGGTAAAAGTTCACCGTGACGAAAACTACGATTGTTGCGATCTGAACAAACAACCTCCAACTGCAAGCTCTGAGCTTGTTTTACAAACTTCATATCTGTTCAAGATCAATTCAACCAATGCGCGCGTGTTGCAAGCATGGAATGCTTATTCAAAATGAGCAGAAGAGCAGATGGTTAACGTTAAACCTCGAGTGTGAGCAAATTCTGTTAGGTTGGGTTCCGTTGGGTTTGAGTTGCTGTTGGGCTGATGTATTCGTTGCGTTGATCGAGAGGTGAAACAGAATGCCCAATGCGATTTCAGGTGTAGGTTGAGCGTTATGTTGAACGCAAATGCTGATAGGTTACTGTTAGGTTGGTTACCGTTGGGTTTGGGTTGATTGTAGGTTGTGTGCAATTCATTGTATTATTGGGCTTCTGGATCACCACGAATGAGTGAGGGCGAAATTTTTCGCCCGATCGAATGAATGGTGGTCCAGAATGCCCAATAATATACTACTGAAATTCACTATCCTTTAAAAAGGGGTTGGTTGGTGTTATTTTTTAACGCCCAACGAAAAAGAGGGGTGTTATAAGTTTGACATGTGTATCTGTGTATCTTAAAAAAGCTTTTTTTGTCTGCTCAACATACCTAGCAAATTTTTTATCTAAGCGCCGTCGGTGTCGGGGATCGCTAAAGTCAACAGCAAACTAAAATTATGTTGTTTTATAGAAAGAATAGCTGTGGTTGACTTTAGCGATCCCCCGACACCGACGACGCTTAGATAAAAATTTTGCTAGGTACATTGAACTGAAAGGGCCAATCCATACTTCCATCTATACTAATCCATACTAACAAAATACATTAGGCATTATTTTTTACTTTTTTTAGTTTTCTTTTTGTCGGCAATTTTTTTGTCTGCTTTTTTTTGTCGGGGGTTTTTTAAATTTTTGTAAAGTCATAGTTGAAGTCAGAAATATATAACATTCTTTCCAGCTACCTAACCTATACATCGCCCATGTATCTATAGGTACACAATTTCAATACCTAATTTGTTTAACCTTGAGAATTGGCCTTTACGCCAATTAGTTTAATTGTTACTTGTTTAATGGGTACACCTACTCTCTAAATACAACAGGTTTCATAGATACTGTGCAACCTTGAGCGCAGTGTCCCCCAGGCTTTAGGAGCGTCGGTGACTCAGCTCGTCTCGTCTCGTGCGTTTGCGCAATACGCACACAAACAAACGCTTTGTCTATCACACACACGCTTCAACTAAATAGGACGAGCCATTCTACTTGGACGCTTTACACTGACGCTTCTGTTCGATGATGCAATTGGGTTTTGAAAAGTAAAGCGGCGGTGAATGGGGACCTTTGCGAATGCATTTGTTTTTGAATGTCAGTAAACTTATTTAAGCACCTGTTTACATACGAATGTATGTTTCTTGTGTCGTATTTGTACGTGAAAGATTTGATTGAGACGTCTCGACGTATTTTTTGTTACAACTCACACGTTTATTGTCGTAAGTGTTTAAGTTTCTTCAAGTTTGTTTTATTTGATTCGAGTGCATCTTCAAGTGGTACTGAGGGTTCGTATTGAGTTATTGACTTATCCCTCCGTTAAATATTTCAATCACTAATCTTATACACACTAAAGCCCCCAGGGTCCGCCATCACTGACCCAACAGTGGGCACTTTCAACCTTAATTTCTTGCGACCTTTTGTTTATTTTCTTGCGACACAGCCTTCTTGATAATGATGGTCTTGCCAAAAACGCTAGTAGAATAAAAAAAAATGCAGAGTTAACTTTATCCATTCATTGTAACGTGAACTTTTGCGATCATAGTCACACCTTGCGGTCTAACTACGATTGTTTTATGTATCATTTTAGAAACTAATGACAGAAATTAACGTCATGAATCGCGCAAATGAAGAATAAGTAGGCATATTTAAAAAATATGTAACAAGACGACTTGTACATGTGACATGTATGCATGACACACACACACACACACACACCCAACAATGCAACAACATAATTAATAAATAGTTAGCTTAGCTTAAGTACTAAAATTTGTATTCATCCCAAATTGTTCTTGTTTTTGGAAGAGCGGGGCCTCCTGACACAAGTTCTTACTTAATAGGAGGTCCCAACCTTACCAATTCTATAACCTTCTGAAAAACGTCAATAAAGTTATTATTATTATTTTTTTTTTTCATGTCAAAGTTGTGTCTCTTTAAAAAGTGTTTTCACTACATGTCTTGTCTCGCTAATTTAAATAGGCATAAAACTTCTAGTAAATATGTGCTTATGTCTATACAGACATTATGGGTTTTTCTAGGCCTGTAGTATACTTTGACCTTCTTCAAGGCCGCATATAACTTCCGCTTTGTACATTATCGCGTATAATCGATGTTCTATTGTTTAATTCGCCGTAAAAAAAAGGTAGTATCTACCTACTCGATAATTGAAAAATATTGTGTTGTTTATTCTGATAAATTATTAATGATGTGAGATTCCACCGAAGGCTAAAATAGAGCCCCGTTAGCAACATAAAGACATATTTTAAGTGACATTTAAATAGCTCCTTTTGTGTGTACAAAAGTTGTGAGTGATTTAAGCGTCAATTAATGTCACTTTGTACGGCGGCTAAATAAAAAAAAAGATCATCGTCCACGTCGCAATTTTGAACACCATAAATATCACAACCGATTAAGCATCTCATAAATTGACAGTATCTCGAAAACTTCAATTTGTACGCATCATTGCGCAAATAATTGGCCAAACCCACTTCGACCGACTTAAAACAATATTTGTATCACTTAAAATTAATGACAAGTATTTCCAGTTCTGCCAACACGACAGCGTAAATCATATGGTATTACGAAAAGTAAATCTAATCATTCGAAGATGGCCAGCATTCACCGGTGATTCGAAAAAGGAACGGGTTTGTTTCTCAAACACGTCTAAGCTAAGTGCAAAATTAAATCTAATCATTTGAAGCTGGCCAGTATGAATCGGTGATTCGAAAAATAAACGGGTTTCACAAACACAGTCTAAGTAAAAGGCTGCAAAATTGGACTATTGCAGGCTCTGGGGTTCCGACTGACGATTATACTCGCGTATCAGAGTTGGTTCCCACGACGCCGGCAAACGAGTTATTATTAAAACCTACTGCAGCATGCAGCGCAGTATACACTCTATCAACGGAAAATCAACGTTCACTTTACAATAAAAGTTGCATAGGATACCTGTACCAACATACAAGAAGAAATAGCTTTAATGACGAATTGTTTGAGTTGGTTTTCGAATGCAAGTTCGAAAGAAGAAGCTGACCGGAGAACACAATTTGAAATTCGTATTCGGAATTCTCGGTGAAGGATTTTAAGTCCTCTCCCCGTTGTTTAAGAGCTGTTTGCGTTAAGTAGCGGTACATTTTTGTTTTATAGTCGAGATATAAGTAACATATTAATTGCACCAGTAACTGTGTATACATATATCGTGTTCCCAACTATTACTCTTTAAATGCTTGTAAAACTTCTGAATGTTTAGTTTTCGTTCAGACACTTTTGGTTTTATGCTTTTAAGATTACAACCTAGCATCCTGTTGGTACTTATATTTTGAAAATTCAAGGATTTTTTAAATGGAGACTTTTGCCTTTTTAAAGATACCCTTTTATTTAATCTGCAATCTTCACATAAATGTATATTATAATTATGTAGTAATTTCCGAGATGAGGAGGTAGGAGAACTTAAATCATTTAGGTATAATCAAAAAAGCATGGGGTATAAAAAACGTTTTAGAATGTGCAAACAGAATCCTTTCATATGATACCCGATTTGACCTTCTTCTCCCGAAAATCTCGTGTTATATTACAAACTACAATTTCGCACATAAATTCCGAAAAACTCAGAGGTGCGAGCCAGGGTTTAGGGCTTGAGGGAATACCACGTTTTTTCATATTACAAGTAGATATTTAACATTCGTTTTCAAAATATCATTGTTAGTGAATGTTTCACCTATAAGTACTCATAGGTTATAATTAACTTGATGTCTATCGAAGCATTGGTCAGTAGGATCGTAAAGTCTCAAATCGACGCAAGCGCAGCCTCAATTAAATGATTTAGTGCTTTTGTTTACAGTCCATTACTGGTGTTTTACAGTTGACTAAATATATTTGCACTTTATAATTAGCAAGGTGTTTTTTCCCACAGTACAGAGTGTACAGTCAAGCTCATGGGTGTTAGGCGAATTTAGCAAAACCAATAAGTATCACTTAGGTAAGTAAACACTTTTACTGTACAGATAAAAGACAAGTTAAACAATGAGATACAACTACAAAAGCGGACTAGTCTCTTTAAGGAATCTCTACCGGTCAACCTTTAAGTGGTAGCAGTAGTTAATTAGGGACCGACAAATGATGTCTAATAAGAATAAAACTTAAGATTTTGAGAATTTCAGGTTTTTAATTTGTAGTCAAAAGTGATAAATACTTTTTCTACTTTCATTCTATATTACGCCGAGTATACCTACATGATGGCGGTTCAGTTTGTACAATAGCACAAAATTACAACAGTAATTTAGAGATATTTAATATTTTGATAGCCACTACGATATGATACTTTTTATGATTCTACTGTCTATGCATGTACAATTAAGCACTGTAAATGGCACATAAAGAGTATTAACAATTTTATCAAGGGACCATTCAGCCACATACACAAAATTTTAGTGATGAATTTTAATAGGTTTAGTTATGTTGTAAAATCTAAAAGTATTCTCTCAAAAACGGGCAAGAGCGTGTTGGACGAGTCCAGGATGAGGGTAGCCACTAAATTCATCATCATCACATTATCATCAGCCCACAACAGCAGCAGTCCACTGCTGGACATAGGCCTCTTCCATGGCGCGCCACAACACTCTGTCTTCGGCCCCTCGCATCCATCCGCCGCCAGCTGCCTCAGGACGCCCCACACTACGTTTCCACGTTCGTCACAAACAAAAATTAGCACTGTGGGAATAAATATTTCGCAAACAGATCCTTATAAGAATTAGGTACGACAATCAGTTTTTATCTTCAAAAACCAATACAATTTAAAAATAGGCCTTAATAAAAAAATGGCCGATACGAAACGTCAGCTCGGCGGCATGTTTACTAGTCTATGCTTTAAAAAAAAAATCCTGATAGGGTTGTTATGCCTTCGGCTTCTGAACCCATCTTAGAGTACTTATAATGTGTGTGTAGATAAAGTAATGTATGCAACTCTACATAATTAGGCCTTAAAACACTTGCGTGGTTTTATTATGAAACTAGATTATAAGCACCTTCATTACGCAACAATTGCATAAACTACTATTTCCACACCCTCAACGTTTTTGAAATATTGAACTTTGAAAAGACAATGTCGGGGTTTTTCAACTTTTCTAAGTTGGTTAGGTTATTCACATAAGGCTTATTTACACGGTGCGATAACTACGAGTATTATGCGAATTCCATATCCCCACGGACCGTGCACTGTTACTCGCGACGTGTACATAAGGCTTTATTTTCTTCTTTGTAACGCAATATCTCAGCTAATTCACGTACTTCACACAGGCAATTCCATGCTCATGTCTCGAAGAAATTACCATATTTAACCGATTCTGCAGAGGCGTTTTTAGGCTAAACATCTTTGTCTTACCCAGTCACGTACAATGAGGTCGAATAACGCGGAATAGCGTCAACAATGTTCTTAGAACAGAATAATTGAGAACGGAAAAACTAGGTATTCGAAATCATAGTTCATAAGTGTATTTAATTTGATTTCATAATGAATTGTCCTTGTTTGGAATCGAAGTGATTACTGCATTTTTCTACGTTGTAGGAAATTGTAAGCCGAGAGTCAAAGCACCGTTTTTAGGGTTTCGTACCTCAAAAGGAAAAAACGGAACCCTTATAGGATCACTTTGTAGTCCATCTGTCTGTCAAGACCCTTTTTCTCTGGAACGCGTGGAGGTAGCAGGCTGAAACTAAGCCCTTGAAGCTGTGAAAAATTCAAACTTCTAAGTCAACGCTATCAAAAGATAGATTCATTAAAAAAGGTTGTTTCCATACAAATTGCCGTACCCCGAAAACTTCCAGTGACGGTAGCTTTTATAGCACAACCACTCAGAAAATTCTAAATTTTTTAATGTCTGTCTGTAGATTTTACAGACCAATATAAGATGACCCCACACTGCGTACATTTTGCTTAGGAGCAGGGCTCTGCTAACACGGGACAACTTAAAACACTGGGGAAAAGCGTTAAAAACTTTGTACGGAACCCTCGTGTGCGAATCTGACTCGCACTTGTCGTATTTTTTAATTAGCTCGCTAGCGAGTCACACTACTGGACAAAGATTTCTCAAATTACAACAACAACAGTGACACAGGGGAAGGGAAAGAAAAACGTAGAGACAAAATGGTCACGACATGGTCCCAACTCATCATAATGCTGGCTTTACAAACAACTCTGGTCTTCTGTTGGGACCACGACTCCAGACTCCCGCTAGATTTAGCACAAAGCTATTGATATAAAGTTTATGCTAATCAATAGAAATGGCTCCTGGGTAAATAACAATAATCCTAAATTAGTTCGACAGTTAGGTTATCAAAAAATATTGGACACGATTTCATGCTTTTTCATATCAACAAAATTGACAAAGATAAAGCGCTACGGAAATCAACGAAAAAGTGACGTCACTTTTTGGTAAAAAGTATGCTAAAGCGTGACGGCACTCAGAACTTCAACTAACTGTAGTTGTATCTTCGTATTCTTCTGTTTAATTGACAAAATAAAAAAAATATGTGTCCAATATATTGTATCCAAATGACGGTTTGAATAGATATTTTCAGGAAATCAGTTACTGCCAATAGCATAAAATGTAAATAATGTCGTTTAACCACGAACAGGAAACTGAAAATACTGACTAACCCGACTGTCTCATAGTTTAACTTATTTAATTTCCTGATGCGGCTTAAAAAACTAGTATTTAAGCAAATTAAAAGTTCCCACTCTCCAGATAGCAGTCGAGACAAGGCAGGTAGTAATTATAAAAAATAAACTTCCTGCGATTACCTACTGCGCCTGCGCGACATTCGTGGCGACTTTATTCTGAGAAATGTACCTATGTCAAGTTAATATGGGTTTAGTACTTTTCACTTACCTACCTATTAGATAGTCCTTAAATTTTTTGCACACGTTTTTAAGTAAAACGAAGACACTTTTACAATTGTTTTAACTTCTATGAGGAAAACATAATAAACACTTAGATACTGCTAATAAATTACATTACCGTATCTTGTCTCATGTATTTTGTCGGTTTTGTCTTCGAATTTCCGAAACACGTGTGTGATGGTTCGACCGTTTATTCAAATCTTAAAATATACGTAGTACCTGCCTAAATGTTTTATTTATTTATTTATTTATATAATTTACATTTTCAATCTTACAGTAAAGACCAAAGCGCCTATAATGCATAAAATAATAAGTACATACATTACATACCTACATAAGCAAATAGAAAAGAAGGATTACAAAAATTCAAATTAAAATTAACAATAAGAATTGCAAGTTTCGCTGTAAATCCTACGTAACTCTTTACTTTACAGTTATTATGTGTTTTTCTTACTGATTGTTTATCTGGATATCAAATTATGATTCGAGCCAAAGCTCAGTTAATTTAAATAAATAAAAATATATATCATGGAACAATTGAAACCAATTGACCCACTTAATCCCAAACTAGGCAAAGCCTGTACTATGGCTTCTAGACAACAGATAATCATAATACTTATTGTTAAAGGAATAAAAGCACTAATCACTATTAATTACAAATATAATTTCCAATTCAATATTGTTCACCGCCATTTCTAAGAACGCCGGGCGCAAGAGAGGCCCGCAGGGGTATATATGTCAGACCACAGACTATGACAGTAGCGGGTAAAGGGAAGGTTCCATAAAATCCTTTAATATTATAGATAAACACATACATCCAAGACCCGAGAACGAGCATTTGTATTCCTCATACAAAATTAAATATCTGCCCCTACCGGGGATCGAACCCGGGACCTCAGGCTTCATAGTAAAGTTCTCCCACCACTAGGCTATCCGCTTTACCCTTGATTTTAGGTATGCTGCGTTACACCTTTACTTAGTAGGAAACGACCTCTATTTGACATTGTGAATTTCTAACAGAGTAGACATCAATCAACGAGCTCACTATTCTGACACTATAGGTTTAAATTTTTTTAGTTAAGCATATTTATTTACTATAGTTTTTCTTTAGAGAAATTCTTACAGTTCTGTCTTTAATCTACAACCAGTTTAAGTCCTACTGCTTCGCACAGGCCTCCTCTCAGAACGAGAGCTGTAGTTCCCACGCTTCAAAATTTCAGCTTCCTTCCTGTTCGTGGATGAGCCAGTCAGTCAGGACTTTTCTTTACACATAATAGATGTGCAGTCTGTAACAAATTATAATTACCATTAAATATAATAACGATACGAGAGATCTGCATAAAAGTTACAAGTATTTTTTTAAATCCTACTTTATCTCGGCTATCATTGCCGGATGTACTAATTATATTTTTAAATACGACTCGGGTCAGGTTTCTAGTCTTCCGTTAGGATAATTGATCTAATTAATTATCGAAATCATCCGTTTATGTGCTGCGGTCGTTTACCTCGTAAATAACTTCTAAAACTCGTTAAATGTTGTGCATACAATGGACAGCCGGTTCTATTTAGGATGCTTGTCTCGCCATACTAGGGTATTACTTAGTTTAGCTGTCTTCTGCTTGTTATTTAGCACATTTATAACAGTATTATGTTATCTGTGATAATACACATCGGTAATCTGGTAGCACTTATCAGTGTTGTTTTGGTGCTTTGAGAATGGCCTAGTAGGGAGTGCCGAAACGCGTCAGCGTATAATGTAGTGGTGGTTGTGATAGTTGGGTCTATGTGGCATGTGTTGATTCGTGTAGCGGTGGAGGTAGAGGAGTTGCATGGAGACATACATTGGATGCTGCACAGACGTATCTAATTTTGACGTGTGGTCGCGGGTGAGCAAATTATTAGTTCATGAAGTACTCAAAAAACTAACGCTCAATATTTTTTTGTATAGTTTTCAGCGCTTCAGGGGCACGTTCATCGGGATAAATCCTAACCAATATTATAAATGTGAAAGTAACTCTGTCTCTCTGTCTGTCTGTTTGTTACCTCTTCACGGAAAAACCGCTGCACCAATCTAGATGAAATTTGGTAAGAAGAGAGTTTGAATATTAAGAAATAACAGGCTAATACTTCATAAATACTCTGGCATATTATTTTAAAGCCCTATTGACCTCTCCTCATATTAAAAAGTGATCATGAAAACGTTCTGTAATCAAGTAAGCATAGCCTAGCTGGCTAGGCTATTCAGTAATAAAAATTATGATGACATATTATAATTTAGGTTATATGACTTTCCGACTCGGTTAGCATCTACTTAATTGGACAAGGCTAAAGCACATTACTTTGTAGACGATTTCCGATGCTAAAGGATATCCTTATTGGCCACTTGTACATCACAGAATATCTAATACAGAATACTAATCTAGGTACAAAATGACTACTACGCGTTTCCCAACAGCTTACTCTTGCGTCATTGGGTGTACATTGGGTGTACTGTACAGTAGCCAGATTTTACAGATCACACCTGTCAAAATACCATCCTACCTCGAAAGTTACCTATTTTTGAGAAAAGTATTTCCCAGGTAGCTTTGCTTGAGCAAGGTCCGTCCGGATTGCTACCGCCATCTTACTCGCTGATCCTACCGCTAAGCAGCAGTGCTTGTACTGTTGTGTTCCGGTGTGGAGAGTAAGACAGCCGGTGTAATTACGGGCACAAGAGGCATTTCATCTTAGCTCTCTAGGTTGGCAACGCATCTGCAAATCTGGGGTTGCGGGTGTCTATATGCAGTGGTGATCACTTACCATCAGGTGAGTCACTTGCTCGTTTGCCTTCCTCGTCGTATAAAAAAAGGTTGTTGCGCTCGTACAGAACACATACTGCCATTGCGCAGATGTCAACATGTTTAGTAGTTAGCGCGTTCCCAGTTTAGAGTGTCCGCTCATAGACTGGGCGTTAATTAAAGTATTAAACAAACACACGGTGTAATTGTTTTTTTTCACATGCAAAGGTTTTTCGAAACAATATTTCAGGCCAAGGATCGTAAAGGGGGACATGTTTGCATAGTTAATGGCAGTATGTTACCGTCGAGGTGGACGTCACAGCACTACATGCATGAGTACTTTAAGGATGGTGCCGCAGTCGACAGATGAAAAACGGTAGGATAATCTAAGCAAATTAGAGAAGTTGAAAAACACCCGATATTTTCATTTCAAACTTTAACTGTTAACCGATTTTTATGAAACTTAGCTAAACTTAACTTATAACACTCCTTTTGCGTCAGGGGTTAAAAATCAGTTCCAACGTCTATCTTCTAACACCTATAAAGCCCGCATTGCATTGCTACGTAGTATAGCTCTATGGGTTTGAGGTAGTGATTATGTATTTTACGTATTTTAATTAAGATTACTATGTAAGCCATGTGAACTAAGTGTAAGTGTATAGTAATAATGTTGTTATACCCTACAAGTTAAGTGTACGCTATACTTTTATATTTTATATTTTTTATTCTTTAATTAATGACGATCTTTTTTTGAATGAAGTATATTTTGACTTGTCAAATAAATCGAATCTAATCTAATCTGTTTATGGACACCAACGGCTACACAGCAGCTAAGCAGTGGTAGCAATTTGCTCGACCGTAATCGTACGACCGATCGAAGTAATTTATACTATAATACAACAAAATTAAGACAATTTTGTTGTATTATAGTATAGATTACTTATGACTGTGCATATGGATCAATGTTCTTTTCCTACCACCCTTACTCTACCTACTGCGCCACCACATCAAGATATGGAAACAAAAGTCCTCCGTCTCACGGTAGATTAGCTATGCAAATGTCCGAGCACAATGAAGACGTCGCTGCGCCCGCGCCGGACGTTTTACATAATTGGGAATGCCAATTAAGTAGGAGATAAAGATAAAAGTGCCTATTGAACAAAACACAGAACACTGTTAGTGAGCACTTGCAATAAACGCTGAATGATAATGACAATTTGTTAGGCAGTGTTAGGTACACATTGCTGGCTGAAAGTTTCTGTGTTGCCAAGTGTCATATTGGCTACGAAATGTACATCGAATTGTCATTGTCCTATGGCAATTAACTTGTCGCCTATCACATTTATGACAATTAGACTTATGTTGTAATGAAAGAATGGCTTAAACCAGGGGTGGCCAAATCACGGCCAGCGGGACAACTCCGGCCCGCGATGGGCTTTCTCTATAAAACTCTTAATGTATCATCATCATCACCATATCAGCCGGAAGACGTCCACTGCTGGGCATAGGCCTTCCCCAAGGGTCTCCACGAAGATCGGTCTTGTGCTATCCGCAGCCAATGACTTCCCGCGATCTTTGGCCTTTGGAAACACGTTTGACTATCTCGTCGGTACAACCAGTTGCCAAGAAGATGAAGATACGAAGGTCCATCATCTGTGATTTCTCCGCGACCCGCCAAACTTGACTATATGGTCATACATTACATTCTATGCATAATAGTTTTGTCGTCCTGCATCAATGGAGTTCGTTAAGCCAGATTGTTCAAGTTCTTTTAATGCTCTACTATAATTTCTAGTATCATCTGCTCTGAGCAGTAACAGGCTATCAATGAGTGTTTGTAATATAAATATGCATATAGTTAAATTTATATAATGATACATAATCCAAGAACAAAGCTTGGCCGTCAACTGGGCCAACTATTGTATAAATTAGCCGATAAAATCTGCAATGCCATCTACTTATACAGTTGATACCGTGATGACAAGGTCACAATCACGGCCGTGATGGCCTTAATCACAAGTCATCATAAAACGCTCCGCTGTATGATGGGAAATCTATCTTCAGTTTTTTTTTGTTCTAAGTATGGTCGTGTTTTGTTTTGTGAGTTTTTTGTTTAGTAGCCTTGTGCGTTACTTACGCATTTATACAGTTTTTTATCGATTAATTGTAACTGTCACTCATTTTTGATTTCATTGAGAGGTAATGTTAACTAAGTACGGCAGATATGTATTCTGTGGCAGAGTGAGATGGAGTATTAATTAATAGTGGAATTAATAAAGCTTGTATCTATGCCATTTATACATAAGTACTGCCCTTTGTGGAGGCCGGTGTGATCATACACATTACACAACAATGTATGAACGTATGGCGCCGTCTAAGAATACATTCATAAGGCAATTTACATTATTGTCATTATACTGAAGTTTTTCGAATGAATTTTCTCAATAGTCTCAAGTCTTGTTCCGCCTTCGTACTCCAATTTGATTGTCTGTAAATTGTGTTTTATCCTGTTTTTTTTTGTTAGTGTTTACTTACTTACTGTTTGAATGACGTCATAGCTACGCGTTAGATGCGTGTCGTGGGAGCCGTCGCAGGCGCCGCCGACGATTCCAGCCATGCCACGCGATCCACAGACAAGCAGTTATGGATTAATAATTAATCAATGCCTTGTTGGGAGAATGAAGAAATAGAGCAAACTTTGAGATTTACAAGACTTAGGATTGTATAAAATAAATAAATAATCGTTTGGACAACCACGTAGACATAGTTGGTTATAAAACTTCACTATGAAGCTGGAAGCCTCGGGTTCGGTTCCCGGTTTGGGTAAATAGGTATTAAAAGATATAGGTAGGTTGCCTATGGCTACCATGTATTTTCTTTATAGCTTCTTTTCTGTTTTATTTGTTACCTATGTAGAGTGTGCAGGTTTCCTCGCGATGTTTTCCTTCACCGAAAAGCTCATGATAAATTACTTACAAATGTACGTGAGTGATCCGTTTTTATTTCACTCAGTTACCTAATATTATTGTTAGTATTATTTATCTAATGTATTGAAGGTATACAGTCAATTGACCAGTTGCAATGCCGTCTCGTTTGTCTCCCAATATCCTTAAACATAAACCCTGTTATTCATAGACCTATATTAACTAAAATGCCGTTAAAGTTCGTTTGTCCCTATTTGTCACATTGACATTTTCTCTAGTAAGAAGAAGACAGAACCTATTTTAGCTAATAGAGGCTTGAGTGACGTTTATGAATAAGGGCATTAGACTTTATTTCTGGGAAAACTCCAATAGAGATATTTCTCTGTGACTAGCGACTAGAAACTTCGTTAGCGCGATGTAGAACAGTGATGACGTCACCCCCGTGTGGCACTATAGGATCGCTACATAAGTACTAAGTACTAAACTTCTATTACAGTATCCCCCCCCCCCACTCCGCAAACACACACGCACGATTTAGCTGAACGTGAAAATGGGCAAGGGCGTGATTAATGCCATATTCCATTAGAATTCACTTAATTACATGATCCTAGGTCTTGTCTTCAATGCTGACCCTAAACGCCTTAACCGTGTAGCCTTCAGGCACACGGAAACGGACGAACAGACACCGTAATTACAATTTGTCAGCATCATTGGATAGACACAAAATTATATTTATACTTGCTTAGGATTCATTATTAGGATTATGACAATTAGGTATTAGACCAGCTCGCACCTTGAAATGGATCAAGTAATATTTCAGACTATCAATAATTACTTACTTCATAGATTTCATTTAATTATTTTAAGTCCTCATCTATCAACAAGTTGAATAAAGCTGCTCACCGTAGATTTTATAGCTCCATAATTATTTATCTCAAACGATCCACGGTTAAACATCTAAACGTGCGCCTACGCAACGCAAACAAAACAGTCAATAATACACAACAGCCAGTGTTATTGTTCCCGGCACTTCACAATGATGTTTGTTTATAATGACGGAATGACGTTATTAATTCTGAATGACTCTTCTGAGATTGACGTGAGGGTTGTGTTTTAAAACAAATCGAATAAGATCATGATTAGACTCAAATACTGCTGTTGTGTACGTGTATTGTAATTGGATTTAGATTATGATGTAACTAAGAATCTTTTTGATCTTCAAAAACACATAATTTTTCAACTGCTAGTAGGTGTTTGGTTGGTCGAAGAATTGCTGGGCTGAAGCTGTGGAGGCGGATCTGAGTCAGTTTCAAGTTGGCAAGTTGGGATGAGTAGTAATTACGCTCTCGATTGGCTGAGATTGATTTTGGGTCACCGAGCCAAATCTAGTTAGTTGATAGACTTGGATCTTGTATTTCTATCCATCCGACACCCGAGGACAAAAATATTTAGGACATCAACTGTACCATCAATTGTCATCTCATTTAGCGGTTTCAGAGATTCTTTCCAAACTGGTGATTCTATGTTTTATATGATCCATCTTTAAACTAATAGGCGAAGCTAAGGGGGCGTCCATAAATTACGTGAGGTGTTTTTTTTTATTTTCTGTATGGTGAGATGTCGTGAGATGTTATTCAACCCCCTCCCCCATCCCCCAATCTCACGTGAGATTTTTCAAAATGTGGGCTTCTTACGTAAACGCGTTGGATTGTTATTGTTAAAAGAAAAAAAAATTGCTTCGTGCTTTTATTTACAACGTTAAGACTGGTAATCAAGAATAAATCTTAAGCATGTATAATCTTGATTAAATTGACCAAAATAGTATTTTTTTTTTGTTTCAATCAGAAAAAAAATTGCGTGATATTTGCCGAGACCCCCTCTCTCCAACGTAAGATTAGATGAGATTTGACTCGACCCCCTCCCGCCCTTAAACATCTCACGTAATTTATGGACGGCCCCTAACCCATATTGCCTTTAAAATACCAGTTCATACGCCAGGGTTCTAAGGTGAATCATGGATGTTTCAGCGCTGAAGTGTCAATGCGGATGTCATTTACTACCAAAAAGTGTCATTAGCATAACACTACAAGTAAAAATAACCCTAATACGATAAATAGTAATGAAGGTCTTACTAGTAAGTTCTTAATATGAGTTAAATCTTTTATGTCCAACCAAAACACTGCTTATATACTTACTCGTAATTCTAAGCGTGAACTCCGGTGCGGTTCAGAAGCTACCGTGTGATTATAAGAACGGGTTCGTACAACACGGTTTGGTATAATGCTTTAATGCTATAATTGGGCGTCATTAGCCGTACTAATAGAAGCAGAGGCTATTAAACAGAATCGCTTTATTTATAGCTCTGAATGTGCACAGTGTATAATGAATAGTCTGAATATGCCATGTTCGATGGATCTGCTTTTGTTCTGTTTCATTTCTTTGTAATTGCTAGTTTTTTAACTGTCGAGCTCATAAAAAAATAGCGTACTTAAAGAAACGAGGAGGTTTTATATTTCTCTGTATGTTTCTATGTTTGCCCTCATTTGGACACTTTTGCAAAGTTTCTTGCTACAATCATAGGCTGGAAATGGAGAGGAGTTAGCTAAAACAAAACCAGTCATTACCGCAAGGATCATTTCTAGGCCACACATTATTAGTTTCTTGGTAAAATAAAGCCGGTCATAAAAACTGACTTTATGGACTATCAATTATTAGTTACCAGCAATAGTGATCATGCATTATTAAAATAAATGAGGTAATAAGTAATAAGTCCGTGTAGTGATGCAGTCAAGGTTGCTAAGCTGTTTGTATGTAACTTACGGATCAGTTATCCTTCACAAAGCTTTATTATTGTACTTAAGATGAACAGGAAAATGTGGTGAGAATCTCTGAGAGTGGTAATTAATGATTATCGCGCAATTGATTTCCATATTATGAGTTAGCTAATTTAATAATTGGATTATGGTGGTTACAGATGACAAGGTTCTACTTCTTGAAGGTGATTTTATATTTTATGTAAAATACAGTATAAGTACAGCTTACGTTAGTGTACAATAACGTTATTTTGACAACAGAATGCTACTAACTATTGAAATGGTAGGCGCCTGAGCTACATATCATGTATTTCACTTAATCTTGATATTTCACTGTCTTAACTGGCATATAAAAAAAATCACGGGTAGCATTTTTTGAAGTATGCGTGGACGTAAGAGTAACACTTCAACTACTCATAAGTTAATGCCATCAAACCCCTTATTACCGTCCTGTTGCAAAAGTGCATTAATCCGCAAGTGCGAAAAGTTTCACCTTTCGACACGATCGCGCGTGCCACATAGATTAACAAAAACAAAAAGTTTATCCAGTAATGGGGCGGTAAGTGACCACTTTGCGCACTCGTTACCTTATCGGTCCTTCATCACGTTTGAGGGTGCTCGCCGAATCTTGATAAATCCTAGAGTCCTTGATTTAGGAGCGCTCGAGTCTAGACTTTTAAGCTCAGGTGCGAATGGATTGGATTCAAAGCTATTGAGCACTTGACGGCTTTGGGAGCGAGAACTCGTTAGTAGAATTGGTTAGAAAGACATTACCTCGAATTTACAATAGTAGGTAAGAAAAACTGTGGTTGTGGTAAAATTCAATGAAATAAAATGACAATTTCAGTGTTGTAAATTTTTGATGAAAATAAAATACTGTAATTTTTTTTAAAGAAAGAAATAGGCAATGAAAGTTTAATTTGAACAATTAAGTTATACTTTAAATACGGTTAGCCTCGACTAAGTATATAAGTATATTATCAATGTTATCTAAAGTCATTTCAAAACGACTTAATAACTTCGTTGCATTGTATTTGTCCGCGGGTACTAACACTTACAAATAGCCGTTATAAAAGTTTCATTGAATTGAACAAGCGAATTAAACTGCAAAAATATTGTCGCTATTAAAGTACATAGAAACATGAGCCGTTAAACATTTAATGCTTCATTAAATACCGCTAAAATCTAAAACAATGTAGACTACCACTTAAAGATAGCAATCTCTGTAAACAGCCACTTTGACTTAGCGTTGGCTCACCAACATCCCCATCTCTCTTTACCGTCCAGTTCGTAGTTAAAGCGGGAACGAGATGGCAGGTGGATGTTGGTTCAATTGTTTGCTAGTTTGGCCATTGCGGTACAATTGGCGATTTCCTCCGTTTACGAAGTTGGCGATGGCAGATAAAGTAGCAACAAAACATTTTGACGGCTCGTGATGATATCGGCGGGTGGGAAGTGCTTTATTATTAAAATGAGGTCATTAAGGTTTTTACAGTGTTTTTTTTTGTTAATTATTGGACGTTTTGGTTGCTGTAAAGTACAAGTTTCATAAAAGTAGGAATTAATTAACATTAAAACTTGTACTCGAAACAGACAGATTCCCTTTTATCTTTTTGAGCTTTAAAATACCTTTGAAAAGGTCTGCACTCAGTTTTCCTTCCTCTTCTACAGGTCTAGAGATAGCTTATCTTTCGTTCTCATGTCATAAGCGAGGTCCATCTATTACAAAACATCTAATCCAATACGTTCATCCTAATCCTAATCCTAACGTAATATTATAAATGCGAAAGTAATTCTGTCTCTCTGTCTGTCTGTTTGTTACCTCTTCACGGGAAAACCGCTGGACCAATCTAGATGAAATTCGGTAAGAAGATAGTTTGAATATTGAGGAATAATATAGGCTACTTTTATTCGGGAAAATTATACAGTTCCCGCGGGATAGCGATAACCGAAATCTACGCGGACGAAGTAACCGGCAACAGCTAGTTCCGAATAAAGTCCAAAACACTATTTCCACCCCTTTCTAAAATCATAATGAATCCAAAATTATAAAAAAAAGCTAGTGACGTCCGCAGGTCCCGCTGCCGCGCACACCCTCGCCGCTTGCGCAAGCAGTGTAGCCGTTCGGAAGGGTGGGCGCGGGCAGAAAGGGCAAGTGCGCACGTGCCCCACTCTCCCCTTCCGGCGCTCTATCCGGTGCCGGGGTTTTGTTCCAAATAAAGTTAATAAAGTAAAAAAATTGTATTAAAAATGTAGGTACCTAAGCATTTTATTTTATGTGATTTTATAATGTTTCAATGTTTATTCGGGCACAATACAACTTATATTATAATTATGCGGGTGGTAGGACCTTGTGCGGGGTCCGTCCGGATCGCTACCACCATCTTACTCGTTAATCCTGCCGCCAAGCAGCAGTGCTTGCACTGTTGTGTTCCGGTGTGGAGAGTAAGACAGCCGGTGTAATTACGGGCACAAGAGGCATTTCATCTTAGCCCTCTAGGTTGGCAACGCATCTGCAAACCCTCCGGAGTTGCGGGTGTCTATGGGCAGTGGTGATCACTTACCATCAGGTGACCCACTTGCTCGCTTGCCTTCCTCGTTGTATAAAAAAAAAAATTACAGGAATCATCAACCAACAAAGTTGCCACAGATTACTAATTCATACTAATAAAAACCGTCAGGGTATAGAGCAACAGCACATGCAAAGAAGAAGCTACAAATTGAGAAATTTCGTCACCAAACAAAGACCTACAAACAATTTAAATTGTAATCTACTTAACAATGTTTATTTTATTTTACAATGATTAATGGTGAATTTAGGTGACGAAGCGGTTATAATTAAATTAATAACTAACACTACTAAACTAATAAACCAGGTTAGCTGGAAGAGATGTCTTTTGAGGCATAAGGTCGTCTTTGTACCTTCTTGTCTTTTGTTACCTACTTCTACTTAAGTGCTAGTAGTAGAGATGCCATGGAGATGCCCCTATTTTTATCGACACGAAACACAATATAAATAATTAAAAATATTAGACAATCAACAAAAAAATCAGTAAACTTCCCTATTGAAAGGGCTCTATTACTAGCAATATTAACTAACGTAACGTAACCACCACCACACTCCTATCAAATCAAAAGAGACCTTAAAGACTCAGTCTCAGCGTCGTTTTTAAATAAAAGTAAAAATTGGCGGTTACTTCATTCCATACAACTAGTGACGTCCCTTAATCGGAGGCGCGCGCGCACCGTACCTCCTTAATTGGAAAATAATTAATGTTCTGTTTTTGGAAGTATCCCTTTTAACCCTTTTCAGGGTCCCTTAAAGATAAATTTGAAATAAATTTGTTTTTTTAAGCAGCAGTGTACCTACCTACTTAGAAAACAGTACAAGATTTTATATTGCAGAAATTACTGCGTTATACTTTTCAAATACTCACTGAAACATGAGTACACAGAAAAAAAACCAGAAAAATTAGAACCCCGGGAACCGAACCCGGATCCTACATTCTGTGTCGCGTGCCCATTCCGTTACACCAAGATTGGCATATAAAATTGAGAAAAAATACAAAAAAGATACTCCAATTGAGATCATGAATTACTTGCGTTAATTGCACCAAATTTGTTCCAGTTGGAGAATGTTCTTTTTCACAAAATGTCCAAATATAGTCCACACTGATTATTATAGTCAAATTGGGCAACAAAAGAGTAGTATGACATGAGACAAATATAACTTCATGAAACGTGTGAAGTGTCCTATCTGTTAAATCTTAAAGGTTGTTCCCTTTAGACTCGTCAACTTCACGCGTCAACCAATCTTGACGAAATTTGGCACACAAACACTTTTGACGCATGCATTACTTTTTATCCCGGAAAATTGCATAGTCAATAGCCAAATAGCCATACACGAATTAAAATTAAGATAATTTTAGGAATCCAAATCCGAAACCCTTGCGTGCTTCACACATTTTTTTACCAAAAGGGTTTATTCTGAACCAGATGCATGATTTTCCGTAGCCGTTCCTAATTGGCCCTGTGCTATTCATTGGGTTTTTTACATCAGACGATCATTGCAGCTGCTTTACGATTAATTGTTGTTAAAATGTTGCTAATGCGTTCCAAGTGCAGTTAATGACATGAATGATAACATTGACAGGCCGTGTGATGATAAGGGAAACTGGATTATGAAGGAACATCCGCGTAAAATACAGAAGACGCTACATTATTTTGTTAACACCGTTAAGTTACGGACAAAATTACATATAGGTTCAGTCAGCAGCAGAAGTAGCTAAGCAACCGAAGCAGTAACAATTATCTGTAGGCCGAGCACGAAGTTTTCGAATCTTGCGTAACGTTACGTTATCGTAACGCGATCAACCAGCGCCGAAAGTGGTTATGGACGGAGATAGCTATACTCCTGTGGTGAGCCGGAAACGCCGTCTTAAACGTAATCGCAATCAGCGCGGGACCATTCCTGCAGCGGCTTCCTGTATCCAAGCTGCAGAACCGTTGGTGGACATCTACCTGTCTCGTTTGGACAAGAAGACTACATCGGACAAGGTCTTCGAGCACATCCGCGAGGCAGCACGGGACCGGTTACAGGGTTCCCGGGTGTTCATCCATCCGCTCGAGTCATCTAGGGCTAACAATTTTAGCTCCTTTAGACTCCAAGTGACTGCCAAGCACCAGCAGATGTTCCTGCGCTCCGACTTCTGGCCGGAGGGTGTGGTGTTCCGTCGCTTTAGGGAAGCGAAACTGACATTTAAAACTCCCTAAATAGTTGTAATGTTTTGTTTTAATTTTTATTTGTACTTTTTTTGCATTGTGAGTTGTTTATTTTTAAATTTTATAGCGCATTGGCTTTGCTGTAATGCTGTAAAATTGTTTTGATAATAAATAAATAAATAAATAATCGTACCAAAATCGAGAAAACTAAATTTTCGTTTCAAATTGGCTCACGGGCGGGCGCTGTTCCAAACGTCATCGCAGGTTTCGATTATTCGTACTCGGGCCTCTACAGATGCTCTTATATCTATAACTATAACAATAGAGTCGCGCTAGGTTGCTTAGCTACTTTTGCTGCTGATTGTACTCCACTAACTATTGTAGCACAATTATCCCTATAGTATAACCATTTTCATCTTGATTAATAACCTTAATTTTTCTCCTCTTTCCAGTTTTAGAGTTAAAAATAGACTTGAGGTTTATCAAGTGAGGACCACGGATTGTGAGGAGCGACGTAGGTCTCCTTAATCCCCTCATCATCATCATGGCAGCCGAAAGACGTCCACTGCTGGACATAGGCCTCCCCCAAGGCTCTCCACTCAGACCGGTCTTGTGCTTTCCGCATCCACCGCGGTCCCGCGATCTTTACCAGGTCGTCGCTCCATCTTGTAGGAGGCTGTTGCGTTTCTACCCGGACTGGATGAGTCGGCAGGATAGCAACGGAAGGTTTAAGAAAAGGGTTAAGTGAAACAAATCTTTCCAGTAGAACATATATTTTTTCAGATGTTGTAGAGAACCCTGCCTCGGCTTAGGTCAACGGTTAACAAACAAACTACTTATCTCGAATGAGGGAACGTGGGGGTTCAGAGTAGCGGGGAGATGACTTTTGCTATTAGTTTTTAAAATAAAAGCTACAAAATGAGCCAAAAGGGCGCCACGACCATATCGCCGGCCGACCGAAATTAATTTGAGGAAAATAAGAAAAAAAAAGGAAATCCTTCACCGGTTTCTGCCGAATGATGAGGTGACGGGCCAGAGACCACCAGCCACGCACACACGTCACGACCCTGAAGAGTCACTCTCGGACCGGAGACCAGGAAGAAAGACTTGGTTTTGTGTAAAATACACTAGCACTACGTTAAAAAAAAAAACCCCTGCAACAATAAATTGGACAATTAATTGCAGGTAAATTATAAGCTCCTACCGCGTCAAGTGCATAGCAAATGAAGGGTTCCTTTACCGATTTGGGAATGGAGTTCCAGCGTGCGGGAGACCAAGCCGCTGAAGTGAGCTCGTCAACCAAATCGGGGCTTTGGGACACCTTTTTACATCTGAAATGATCGGACCCATTAGTATTACGAATAAACAAACAGGAGATCGATCACGATCTGGTTAAAATAAGGACCTTACCAGGCTTGTTTTAAATTTGGAATCGACATGGGCACGCGTGACTCGACGCGAGACAGTTGGATAGTCCGGGGTCTGGTAAAAAACCACAATCATGAAGGAATACTTTACACACGAACTTGTAATCCAAAGGTAGGATTATATGAAAAATACAGCCATCCACGGCGTAAGCTAAAAGTATAAAATAATATACGTAACAAGGCCTACCGACAGCTCATCTCCCGGTCCGGCCCGTGCCGGCCTCAGTCCCCTACAATACAAGATTGACGATGGATGGACAAGGTCGCCGTATTCCGATGAATGCAGAAAGTTTTTAAAAGCACTCAGTTGCGTTTAGGTATACTTAGAGGGAAAGGTTATTGACTGCCGAGAAAAAATCGAAAATTGTTCTGGCGTTGCTTAGCAAGCCGAAGGTTTAATTCCCATTGCCGTGATATCACTGAATATTATAAAGCAAAGTCCCCCACCGCGTTTGTCTGCTTTTCTGATCGCGATAATCTCAAAAACTACCAAATGAACTTTGATGAGGTTTCCACCCTGACGTAGATACTCTTTTCCAGAAGGTTTATAGGTTAACTTTCTAATTTTATATAAGTACTTAGTGAAGAAGACCGGGCGAAGTCGGGACGGATCGCCAGTGAAATATATTGTACATGTAAAGTGTATTGTAATAAAGCATTATAAAACGCGGCAGCGATGCGCGCGCTTATCTGCGGATCGGCTTACGAAAGCGCAACCAGACCGCGACTCCCGTTACCCCCACGTTTGGGGTATGGTGAAAGTGTAGGTACTCACAACATGTACACACAATTATATATTATTAAACACTAAGCTTAAATGGAACTGGGCTGGTCATGTTTGCCGTATGCATCCGGAACGATGGGCCCAAATCGCTACCCATTGGGTACCGCCGGATGGATATAGTTTTACTGCACACAATGTTTTCTGCCTGTAATAAGCTATTATTATTATTATTTTGTGTTTTTGTGTAGGTAAATAAAAATTTCTATTATTATTATTATTATTATTATTATTAGTTGCAGCGGCCGACCAAGGAGGGGATGGCGTCAGGAATTAATTTCCTCGACTGTACAATTGCACATACATTTTCATTTCACATGTACATTTTCATTTTGTTTTTTATTTAAATAAAGTAAAATCTACAAAGCCAGCGTCAAAAACAGAACGAGTGAGGTTTTCAAAAGTATGTGTCCACGACTCCACAACTAACCGCGTTGGAAATACTTTAGAGACGTTTCTGAGCAGCTTGGTGGCTCTAGTCAACTTATGATGTAGCCTATTACCGAATAGGTTTAGGTTTCAAATTTATACTTGTGTATAGTTTTTTTTGTACGAAGTAATTTATACGCGGGAAAATAAGTATTTGGCGCGGTCAATCAAAACAATAAGCTGTTTTAAAGAAATCTACTCATTATTACGTAGTAGGTTCTATTAACAAGCCTTTTTGGTAGTCAAAGGTTTACATTTTGATATATTAAATTTTACGTACGTACTTACTAAATACGTTATAATAGGTCCTATATATGATTAAGTACAATCAAACCATTCATCATATCCCGTAATATTCCTGAGGTTTTTATCATTTATACTAACTAAACGTTTACACCCTGGCAACCACAGTAATAGTCACGTACAGTACAGTTACGAGACAATCGTCAACATACGTGCATCGGAAAGTAGCTCAAATTGACTGGAAAATAGTTACTTGGGCATCAATCTTGTAGACTATGACGTTGTACAGTCAACCGAGAAAACACCTCTACTTAGGTTTAGTTTCATTTAGTTTTAGCTTTACATTTTTTCTTTTCGAGTTGTGATATTTTCATTTCTAAGTTCAATATCTCAAAAACCGTTCAACCGATTTTTAAAAAACCATCTCTAAAACCCACCACTAGAAAACCTACTTTCAAATAAAACAAACGCATCCAAATCGGTTAACACGTTTAAGGGCTACGGTGCCACAGGCGCACACACACACACAACACCCCTCTTTTTGTGTCGGGGGTTAAAAACGATGAGTTACAAAGGAAGCTAGTGGTTTCATGATTTTATAGATGGAGCGGTTGAAATTATAATTTGACATTAAAATTATTCCAGAGTTAAGAATTCCATACAGAATTAATAACGTTGTTTTGAACTGACTGTACGTGCGACTGAAAGTTCTTTCTCAATGAAACAGTCGTCGCGAGGCATTAGTGGCCGCTGAACTATGGACATACAGGTCTTCAACACTGCTAAGTACGTAGATTTCTACATATAACGGTACTAGTAATCACTTACTTTACTACTTAATACTAAACTTTAGAGTAATGTACGGCACGGGACACGGAATGTCAAGGATCCGGGTTATATTCCCGGGGTTAGCTATTTTTTGGTTTTCTGTGTATTCTTGTTTCAATGAGTTTTTAAAGTATAGTAATAATATCAATCCTTCGTATTTTGCACTTGCTTTCCTGACACATCAAACAAAAAGCAAATCAAACCAATGGCACATTTTTTTCAGTTGACAAATATAGAACTCCACAAATCCACGCCTGATTCAATCGAAAAATTAGACATTGATTTAGATTCAAGTATTTGAAACCGCAATTCTGATTTATCGCCATGTATCTGAAAATTGCTTGACTTTTTATTTTTACGAGGCTCGCGCCGTATAAACAAGCCTTCACTTGTTTTCAAAGGCATAATAGTAAGCAGGTAAGTAAAACTACACGTATTTTGCAGTCAACAGCGACTTTAACACTCCGTTCTTCCATTCTCCAACTTTTACCTAGTGATCCTTACCTTATGAGCTATGAACAATGAACATTTAGAATATAGCTACAAGCGACCTATTATTCCTAACCCGTGTCTATGCCGCATATTCGCGGAACTCTCGAGCAAATATATCAGTACCAGCACAAACTTGCACAACCTGTGAATCCTAAGGATGTGAAGCAATGCTAATAAATGTCATGGATTAGTTTGTTTTAGCGTTTTAAGTTGAGTCTAGTCTATTGGAGGCGCGTGCCGTCTTGTTGGTGCTCGGAGAGTAGAAATAAGTGTGTACACGTATGTTATTGCAATTAATTAATTTTGCGGGTGGTAGGACCTTGTGCAAGGTCCGTCCGGATCGCTACCACCATCTTACTCGCTAATCCTGCCGCTGAGCAGCAGTGCTTGCACTGTTGTCTTCCGTTGTGGAGAGTAAGACAGCCGGTGTAATTACGGGCACAAGAGATATTTCATCTTAGCTCTCTAGGTTGGCAACGCATCTGCAAATCCTCCGGGGTTGCGGGTATCTATGGTCAGTGATGATCACTTACCATCAGGTGACCCACTTGCTAATTTGCCTTCCTCTTCGTATAAAAAATAATAATTACGGTAACACTACATGTTGCATAAGTTGGGTATAATATTTGAGTCAGGTAAGGGCCGATTGAAAAGCTTATGGATATCACCATGTTAGAGAACCAAAGGCAATCGTACAATCAAGTGCAAGGGGGGGAAATTAACCAGATTCTCTGGGGGAGGAGGGGGGGGGCAATTCTTAAGCCGCGATAGTAGCTCACGTTCGAATTTAAAGTACTTTATCCACGGAAAAGTGCTTTTGCGCTAAGATTTCGAATGATAAAGAAAGCCTTTCCGAGCTGGTGAGGTGAAAATCTTAATTCATATACTATTATTATGAAAAAATTTAACTTTAATTGTAAGATCCAGGCTTCCTAGCTGCCCCCTCTTCCCCCCCCTCCTGCCCCTCCCCTCCTTACGCCCATGCGTACAATAAGGGGCTGTTGTGAGTCAAAAAACCGCTAGGATCACTAGAATAGTGTCAAATGTGGTCTTGGTCTACATGTCAAGTTCCACCAATCACATGCCAGTAGCTTGTCTCTCATTGGTGGAGAATGACAGATAGGCCTTACTCAACAGTAGCGATCCTAGCGGATTTTAGACTAGCGATAGCCCTCAATTTTAACCACCCTTTTTAATACTTGCCGGTGCAAATACGTCTGTTGAATGCATCAAGTATGAATGCAATCGTGTTTAAGCCCGTCAGGGGTGGCTTTGATTTATAGGGTAACTTCGTGACACCCAGTAGGTAAGTTTAACTTTCGTTCTTACAACTTAACTGTACTAACATACAATGACAATGCAAAGAAAAATCCGTTAAGCAGCTGGACTTGAACCAGCAACCTCGGTAATCCGTACCACGCTCCACCAATTAAGCTATACTTAACGTTGCTGTACCTAACGAATTTTTCAATGCCTTGTGTCATATTTTTTTTTTTTTTGGAAGATCTCTCCTCAGCGCCATCTATGAGTAGCTTAATCAAGCGGCTCACCCACTACGGAACTTCTACAGTTACGCATTAGTGGCAAGAGATGGAACTATTTTCTGAATCAATGAAAATAATCGATTTATTGATTATTTTTGTTTTTATTTTTATGAAACATTCATAGTATGAAATTCAACATACAATGACAATGCAAAGAAAAATCCGTTAAGCAGTTGGACTTGAACCAGCAACCTCGGTAATCCAAAAAAATAAAAAATAAGGCATTGAAAAATTCGTTAGGTACACCAACGTTAAGTATAGCTTAATTGGTGGAGCGTGGTACGGATTACCGAGGTTGCTGGTTCAAGTCCAGCTGCTTAACGGATTTTTCTTTGCATTGTCATTGTATGTTGAATTTCATACTATGAATGTTTCATAAAAATAAAAACAAAAATAATCAATAAATCAATTATTTTCTTAACTGTACTGCCAAGATTGGCACATTAGCAATTTCTTTTAATTTTATCTTTGCGAAGAACCATCATCGCTGACCCTTTGTCTATGTGCAGGCGCTGATTTGATCAACGAAAGTGCACTGGCGAGGCGACCCATTAAGTTTATCTATCAACGAATCAGTGAGGGCGGGATCCGCCTACTTTGATTCGTGTCTAGAATACCTACAGATCCAATGATTCATACAGTTCCCATACATCTTCAAATACTTCAGAGATGAGTCATTTGTATGACCCGTTTACGCGTTACCGGATCAATGTTAGTCATTTAATCATTTATGTAAGATGTAGATTGCATGATAATTGTTAACATGGTCATAAAATAGTCATTGGAATATCTATGAATAAGTATGTCGATTCGTTTGCAATAACTTGCTAAGTGCCTTGCCTACGAAATAATTGCTCGTGCCTAATGCTTACACTTTCAGAGATAAGATAGGTACAGTCAGCGTCAGAAGTAGCTCATCACTTTTGTACTTTGTCGCAATAACACACTTGTCAATCACGTATGACGCGCTGTATCTGGCCGTAGAGCGAAAAGGTACAAAAGTGCCAAGCAACTTTTGACGCTGACCCTACAGGTAAAATACTCTGACTTTTTTAATCTCTATAATTGATTGTTATAGCATGTTGTACTAACAATTTTTGTATCTTACAATAAAGGTAATGAATACTGACTTTTTCCATGACAAGATGAGATGACAACATTATTATTGGATGAGCAAATTTGATATCAATGCAATTATTTAAGTAGGTATGTTTCCTGTCTCAGCTTGTCATGGTGAAAGTCAGAGTAATTTACCTGTACAACAATCCTTGTTAGGTATAAATCATCAACATCGTGTCAGCCGAGAGACGTTCACTGCTGGACATAGGCCTCCCCAAGGCTCTCCACTCAGACATCCACCGCGATCCCGCGATCTTTACCAGGTCGCATTCCATCTTGTTGGAGGGCTACCTAGGTATATTCAGAGGAAATAGCTAGGTATATTTAAAACACAAGGCATCTTTAGACAAAGCTGCACGTAACCATTACATATGTATGAATATGTAGTTCCACTACTACAGGTACTTCCAGCCTGGATAGAGTCCCAATGCTAAGTAAATGTCATGTCCATGCCCATGTCCTCCATTCGTCCTGATTTTGAGCGGTCTCTGGCCAGTTGTCAAGGAACACGTGTCCACATCATCCCGCCATTTCCACCTGGACCTAACTTCCTACGTACGGACCAATCATCTGCACGTAAGACTTACGGTCTTTTCAGATCACAGTGCGTGCCTGCCTCATATTTAAAGCACGTGTCCGTAACTCCACGCCTCAACAGCCACAATTAAACCGAGCTATAGTTCACCGACAATAACAGTATTTAATTACACAATTTCTTTTGATCAACAGCGAACCATAAGACCATAACTTCCTTTCCTATTCCTTACACATGTCCAGTATACCCTGATCTCTGCCGTCAGCAGTCTTCCCCCCGCTTGGTCTCGTATTGGTTGGGTTGTCAGGGGTGGGGGGGTCTCGGTGCGCCGGCGCTGCGCGTAACGTTAGACTAGGTGCGGCGACCGCGGTCCGTCCGTTCCGGTAGGGTACCCCGATACTTGATACGCGTACTGCGCTTGACCCACGAAAGGGAACATTTCTACATGCGAAGCTATTGTTTTTCGGAGCAGGTGTTTTGGACTATTTAAGTTACATGCTGTTATTTAACGTGTTGGATTGAGTTTAAATACCTAGATGACATTCTAAATAGGATATTATGTTCATACTTAGGTACCTACACTTCATGAAATTTTTCATATTATTTAACCAAATCCGTTTTTAAACTTTATTTTAGAACTTTGTTAGAGTGCCAAAGGAATAAATAAAGTTAGTAATGATTTGGTGTTTTGGGGATGTTACTATGGGAATTAAGTTTGGTTTTATGTTGCTGGCATTGATCACTTATTCACCATTACGCTAAACACCACTGAACACATTGGAACACATTGATTCGCGTTCCATTGTTGTTAAAATAAACGTCATAATGATAATGATAGTGTTCAACGGTGGGTCTGGAATCAAATTGTTGGGTGCCTGTTAGGTTGTCTCCTCGTGTGTCTAAGAGCTGCGGTTCCCTTCTGGATCCGTCCGGGGGAAAGAGCAGTGTTTCTACCGGTGGACCTTGAGCACCGATCAATGATTTCCTGGCCAATCAATGGAACATCATTGACCGATGGCTAAGAACCCGACATGGGAAAAGGGTTCATTCAGTTTGGCTTATCCGACATGTCATTTTAATGTACTGACATTGGCACATGCCCTAGCAGCCGCCATTAACTGAGAATGAAGAAGAATAGAATTGTTCGACGCTATACATAACATACGCCTTATTGGTTGCATAAAAATGTTCCCAAGAAGTATGTAGGCACAGTCTGCAGCAGAAGTAGCTAAGCGACCGAAGCGGTCACAATGATCTAAGCACGGCTCTATTGTTATAGACATAAGAGCTTGTGCAGATCATTGTGACCACTTCGGTCGCTTAGCTACTTCTGTTGCTGACTGTACGAGACTACATATCCAACTTTGTAAGTATTGTTAAAGTAAGGCATTTTATAATTAAAAATCTTTAAGCCCGCAATAAACCAACAAGTTAAGCAGTCGGGAAATTATTCACAAAGCGCTGCGTTTTGTCAGTTATTCAAAACCGAACAATAAAACTTAAAGAGTAATTATTTCAATACACGCAGGGGGTTTACCCTAACTTTGGACGACAAAGTTAACATAACCATCCTAAAAATTGTACACACCTTAAAGTAATGAGGTAGAGTTTAATTTCGCATAAATACAGCTTTGAAGGCCGCAAAATATTTGTCGTAATTTGCCGGTTCTCTTATTCAATACCACTTTTAACCCAACTTCAGATTCGATTTCGTTTTTCGTTTCACAAATTCGCACAAGAGAGAAAGAGGTAGCGTTTTCGACTTTCATTTCGACTGTAGGACATCCAACTATCATTTTTAAATAAATATTATATTTTTGTACGGCTAAGCGTTAATGCATGATTTATCATACGATCTCAAAACCCGAGTTTCCGTCCACTGACCACCCAAGGCTGTCAATCAAGATTGAAGGGATGCTTTTTATTGTTTGTAATTACGAAACATTTGCAGACAGCTGAACGGTCATACCCCTGAAGTTTTGAAGGCATGGTAACCAAAAGACTGTTGTAAACGCTGCAGGGTGAAGTATCAAATTGTTTCGGTACAATAATAAATAAATATTCTAGGAAAATTTTACACCAATGACCAAGTCCCATACTTATGGGTGCTAGACAACAGATAAACATAAAATTATTTACACATTAAACATTCAAGACTAGATAGCAACCATTACTATTAATCATACAGATATCTGCCCCGACCGGGGATCGAACTCGGGGATAAAATTTACCGTGCTAGGGCGGCTGGTGTTTCGGATCCAGCATTAGACGTTAGACAGCTGGTTGTTAGGTTGAAAAATGCCAGTTACCTATTTACTTACGCAGAGGCCACGGTACTTACTTTATTGAGATAGAAGGAAAGAGTTCAACGATTTATATGGGAACCGTGCGTGTAACATTTTGCCTGGATATTTTGACGTCACGCGTGTAATTTAGTGAGGATACACCTCGATTAACAGCTCCAAGTTTTTTGTTGGTGTTTAAACAGTTAATTGCTGAAAGACAACGTCTTTTGTTTTTAATCTGTCGTCTCCCGTTGACCCGCATCCGGTCACATTTTTTTTGGTTTTATTTATAGATTTAGATGTACATTGACTTACATAAGAACTTAATACTAATATCTATTCAATTACATGCAATGAGCGCAATCACAAAACATAATGCACGACACTCGTTCATTCGACAAAATTTGCCGATACATTATTTTTTCATAAAGTGGGTAGGTATCTCTGCGCTAAGTAAAGCAAGATGCGAAGACATTGAATTATGTAGAATGGAAGTTGCTTAACTAAGGATGAATCATGAACCGAGGTAAGTATTTTTTTCATGCAAAAAAAAACAGAAAATACTTTGAGCTATGTATGGATTTCTATTTAATTCCGATCTCAAAAAAAAAAAAAGAAAAACACACAAAAAACTACGAAAAAAACAAAAAAAAATTGCGGTAGTTGGCGGGGATCGGGAGGGTTAAAACCTGACGTCTTCTTTTCGGCAGGCGAGGTATACACTCTTTTCTTATATTCCCATATACCTAGTTCTATGACGGACGCAATTACGAAGAGTTTTCCTTGTTGTAGATCAAATGGCTTAAAGATAGGTACGCATAGCTTTTACATCGCGTCTTCTAGCAGCTCCTCAAGTAGCTAACACACTCGACACAGGGCTTTTGACATGGCGTCCATGTTATTAAAACACCAAACGCCACCGTGTGTTACCCCCCGTAATGACACGGTGCGCACGCGCGGCGTGCGCGCCGTTCCGGTACGGCGCATGCGTCGGGAATGTTCGCCGCTGGGGAAAGATATGTAATTGTACCTTGTTTAGAAGTGTGCTTGAGTATAACAATTCGTCAAATGTTCAATTGCAGTCGTCCTCTGCCTCTGCTTACCGTACGTCAGCTGTTAAGTAGATTAATGAATAACTACTTTTAACATGAAACTACCGTGAGACTCAATCATAGTGAAGAGAGGAAGGACTACGAATTAGTCCGAAACATGTCGGGCTAAACTCGACTTATATACGTGAGTGATCCGTTTTTATTTCACAATGAATAACTACTTCAAAAAGCACAGATAATGTGTCTACAATATTAACTATTCATAATATAAAATAATGTGTAGTTTGTGAAACTACAGTCCAACCATCATGCACATTCACATCACCATATTCTATTCGCTTCTACATTTTATCTTATCGTCATATAATAAGCCACTGAGATTTCCACTACTTTCTGGGCGACCAAAAAAAAAGAAGTCTGGTACGTCTAAGTAGGTAAAGAAATATATTATCGTACTTTAAGTAATAAGAAAAAGAGCCCCCAATAAAACCAACCGTCTTTTCAGAGTCCAAGACGTTACAAAGTTTGCTATCTGATAGAGATGAGCGACGTAATGAATTTTATGAAATAATGAGCGCATGAATAACTGAGCGGATCGATGAATATTCATGTGAACATTAATTTCAATTCGCTGGGCGCCGATCGGATGGAAGGGATTAGAACAGTCGGATAGCAGTTGTTTTGCGATGTGTCTGTTTTACAGTTTACTGGGTACATGATGGATAAGGTCATTCTTAATTGTGATTATTATAACTATTATGCAAAAGCAGGGATATCGAATTAACCTACACATTTAATTGATTGGAGAGCAGAAGCAGACAAAGAAGGAAATGGCGACGCACAACTTTAAGCTGTATCGGAAGAAGCTTAAAAATTGCCACAAAGGTATAGTCAAAGTGAGAAAAGCTTTCCCCTGTCAAAATGTTTATGACATTGTCATAAGATTGATTTTTGCCTGGCCCGTTCGAATAGTTTTTTTACTATGTCTGTACATAGGCATAGAAAGAAGGAGTGTATTTACCTCGCATGCCGAAAAGAAGGGCTGAGAAGAGAACCTCATTACTGGTTCCAGCTCCTGACCGCTTGCCGCGTGCCACGTCAGGTTTTAAAAACAAAATACTTACCTTGTTGTCCAAAAATTAACTGCTCAAACACCACCACAAAAGTTGGACCCGTTAATCAAGGGATTTCCTCACTAAATCACATTCGTGACGTCAAAATACCTATGCCAAATGTTACACACCCGGTTACCATACAAATAAATAAATAATAATAATAAATAAATAAATATCATGGGACAATGGACACCAATTGAGCTAGTCCCAAACTAGGCAAAGCCTGTACTATGGGTACTAGACAACTCATAAACATACTTCTATATCGAAGAACTCTTTCCTTCGATTCCGATATAGTTTGCTAAGAACGATAGTAAAGCAAGGGAGATCTTAGCCCCGCGTAGTAGACAGCATGAAGGCCACAAAGAAATGAAAACCGGAATAAAAAGTGCCAAAGCGAGACTTAAAGCTCACATAATCGAACTTGCAGACCGGTTAAATCGGAAGTTGACAGTAACAGGCAAAGATAATGCGACAGGACACTCTCACATATAGTTTGCTAAGAACGATAGTAAAGCAAGGGAGATCTTAGCCCCGCGTAGTAGACAGCATGAAGGCCACAAAGAAATGAAAACCGGAATAAAAAGTGCCAAAGCGAGACTTAAAGCTCACATAATCGAACTTGCAGACCGGTTAAATCGGAAGTTGACAGTAACAGGCAAAGATAATGCGACAGGACACTCTCACAAAGATCATACAACCGATATCATTAACCTCATTTCACATTGGACATTATCGCTTCCTGTTTCCATCCGCTAACCATAAAATACAGTCAAACCTACGAGACAATAAAAGATATCTTCTAACTTGTGGTCTAAGCCCCCGTGACCTGCCAACCGTAACCCGGAAAGTTCATCCTTCAAAAATAAACCCTACTGCAAGAGGAACAAAAACAAATGCTGTTGATTAAGTAATGTCGGGCTTTAAGACGCAGGTGCAAGTACAAAACGGCGCAAGCGACGCAGCGGTTCAAATAAGTTCAGACTTTTTACCTTGAGGCTTAATTTTTCTTTTGTTTTTTGTGTGGAGATCAGTAGAGATGTAGCAAAGGACAGGGGATCTCAACCCTTCGGTCACGGCGCGCGCGCAGCGTTAATGGGCAGGCAAACAGCGAGTTTTTACTCGACTCGCCTTTGAAACAAATTGTTAGGTAATTCAATTTGCTAGGTGAGAAGTGAAATGAAAAACAACGTTTGGAACATCTGGGTGGTGGAATTTTTGAAATGTGATGAGAAGATGTCATTTCAGTTTTTTGTCTTTTAAGTAGGTAGACGTACCTACCTATCGAGGTATTCCACCTTATAGGTTTGAATAGACGTCCCTAATAAGGGGAGGGTTTGTGTGATACTTTTAATTCAGTTCGACCGATCAGTACAGAACTGCTAAATAAATGTATAAAAATTGGTTTGCATTAAATTTAACACGTCCGCTTCGGGCTGGCGCGAACACACCTACAAGCAGACAGATGAATACCTCATATCACCTAACCAACTTAGAAGAGTTGAAAAACCCACGACATTTTCATTTCAAACTTCAGTATCTCATAAACGGTTGAACCGATTTTTATAAAACTTAGCTAAGAACCATCTCGATTAAATTAGCTTTCGATTAAAAAAACCGCGCCCAAATCCGTTCATCCGTTTAGTAGCTACGATACCACAGACAGATACACAGATACACAGGTCAAACAACACCCCTCTTTTTACGTTGGCGGTTAAAAAACGCTTACGACTACCCCGAAGATAAATCGCAAGCTCACAAACTCCATCTTAATTACACAGTTTAATGGCGCAGATGATAAAAACCTGCATGTAGTCGTGCGGCCAACAGGAAACAAGACAGTTGCAAACGACACGGAACGTAAAATGAAAATGACTGTAAAAACCGGCCAAGAGCGTGTCGGACACGACCACAATTGGGTTCCGTATCCGTTACGAAAAAGTCCTTGCATATCCAATTTTAATAGGTAATTTTTTTTACCATGCAAGTGATTTTTATAAGTTGGTCAAATGGTCAACTATTATTAAAGCCTACTTAGCTGTGATAGTTTGCCTTTTAAAATCACTGTATATGTACTGCCCTGGTTATTTTAAAATTTCTAAATACAACAAAAATTAAATCCAACTCTAAATCGAAACATAGTCTTTGCACACAGACCTGCAACATTTTTGAAATACCTGTCGGAATGACACACATAGGAATCGAAAAAAAAAGATTTAATTCTACCACTTTGTCGGCGTGATTTATATGCATGTTAAGCCGAGTTTAGACCAAGAAAAAGCATGCAAGTTGCAATACAATGCGAGGCCGTAAAGTGAACGAGTCTGGAGGGGGCGACCGAACGCCGTAATGTATTGCAACTTGCACGATTGTTCTCGCAGGTCGCGTCTGACAGCAGCTTTCTAGTTCCAACAGTATCGGAGCTATGCCGCGGGCAGACGGACAGACAGACGGACATGGCGAAACTATAAGGGTTCTTTATTGACCATGGAACCCAAGTAACCGAATTCATTGCCTAAACAGTTCAGGAAATATTCAAATGATACAGTTATTTCTAATTATTGTATACTTCAGTAGCAGGTGCGTCCCATGCGTCGAATTTTATATGACCATTAGGGGGTGGAATAGGGGCTCATTTTTTATACAGCCATGGTCACGCGCATGATTTCGAGTTTTAATTGGTTCGATAACGATAAAATTAAGGAACAAAAGTTGATTGACTTATTATTGTGATAATGTTTTGTAAATGGAAGGGAACGTTTAAAGTTAATAGAAAATAATGGCACTGTATAAAAATACTACTTTTTTCTCGATTCGCAGAGTTGATTGACTCTTCAAAACGCCATAGACAACTTAAGGAGCACTTTCGGCGTTAATTATGTTGTATTGATTTAAACTTGCGCCATTTTTACACATTATCATGATACTCGGGACTTAATCGCGTAAAAAACCATCTAATCGGAACAATGTCGCGTCTGAAACATCGAGGTTTAAATTTAAATATATTGTTTACGCTATTAAGTCCCGAGTATCATGATAATGTGTTAATTATGTTATAATTATAAATTAAAGTGTAACTATAACCAAATCTCTTTTTTCGAGAGGTTACAAAGGGGGAGTTACTAAGTCGTGTTGAGCATAAATCTTAAAAATCATACTTCCCTTAAGGTTACGAACCTTGACCGATATATCCGTTTGAGTAACTCGTACTTCAAATTAAGATAATTATTTAAATAAAGGATTTGTGCGTCCAGCCGAAGCACGCGCCGAGCGACGATTTAAAACTGAAACGCCGTATGTCACAAAATGCTTAAGTAATATTGGGGCTTTTAACGTAATTGAGTTAAGTTCAAAATGTAAAACGTCTTCTTGTTTCTTACGACATTTTGGAATTTCGAAGTGATATGAAGATGAGTGAAATATTCAAATTTACGATGAGCCTTGTTTTCCATTGTGGTCTTAGTTTCATAAAAACTGTTGGAAGGGTTTCATTTTAGGTGCAATTTTAAGCAGCATAAGTATTTAACATAGCCATACCATAATCTTATTTAATTGGCGCGTCTGAGCGCGGCAGATAAAATTCAAAAAAAGCACTATTTAGTTCTTCTTTTCAACCCCCGGGGGTTTTATAACTTGACGTGTATATCTGTGTGTCTGTCTGTGGCATAATTCAATTTGGACTCGGCTTATTTTAATCGGTTAGCTTATTCTTAGTAAGTTTTAACAGGGTCAATCTACTTTTCTTTGGTACTCGTTGCCATCTAGATGTCTCGTCTAAATTAAGTTTTTCTAAGGCACCACTCCATCAAACGCTAGGAGTTTCGACAGTTATATGCCAATTCCTTCATACTTTATCTCCTAAGCATGCAAAACCTAGCTATCGGGGGAGTGGGGTCTTAGAAAATCATATTTTTGATGACCCAGGAGACATCTCCATGGTAACGAGTGGCAATAAAAAGTTGATTGACCCAACAAAATCGGTGTAACTCTTTTTGAGACAGATACAGGATTTTGAAATGAAAGTGTCGGTGGCGGCTTGTATGAAAGTTGACACAATTTCGTTGCCTCTCAATGTAATCTAACCGAATCTAACTCTCACTTTAGTCCATGTCCATTCCATCCCTTATATTATAACCTACCCCACTCTCCCCATTACCCACGGCTCATTAGCAATTACCCAATGTTCCGTAAACGCGATCTACAAACCAATATATTATAAACGTTAATTAGGATAAAAACTTATTTCCGGTAAAAACCGTTACATTTTTAAGTAGAAATAGATCTACAATATACATAGAAATAAAATTTAAGTCTGTTTGTACTCTTGAAAAACTCCTATAAAATTTAATATGTGATTGCACAGAACGTACCTACCTAAATAAAAAAAAACATTTGCCATTTACATTTTCTTATGTTTTTATTTTTTCCAGGCAAATTTTCCAAAACATCCGAATTGATGAATTGATGATCAAATTCTTTGTTTCGAAGTGGAGGAGGGTGGATCCTGCATGAAGACATATATTGTCGCACTGACGTAGCTGTCTGGCACGTGTGGTCACGAAGAGTTGTAAAGTAATTGTTTTTAGTCCATGAATTTTTGTAAGATTTTCGGACTCTACAAAAAAGAAATGATGAATTTACCTCGAGCAACTCTCTTTTTTAATCCATACAGGTGTGTTCGTTTTGCCGCCGTCGAGGCGTGCGCTCCCTGAAGAAGGACCACGGACACTCGACTTCCGTTTATTTCACTATCATTTGGACGAAGTCGGAGGTAAAAATTCGTCTTAAAAAATCGTCATCTAAATGTCTAGTGAAATTGAGCTCATTAATGTAATTTATAACAATTATGTATTTTTTTTTTTTTTTTTTTTTTTTTTTTTATTATAAACTCACTGAAACATGAAAAAAAAAAATAATAATAAATAAATAAAAAAAAAAAAAATTGGGAGAAAAAATACAAAAAGATACTCCTACTGAGATCATAATTTATAACAGTTAATGGGAGCTAGCTACTGGTTTCGTTTCGTTGATAAAAGATCTTACGTATTGTAAATGCTATTGCCGGATTATCATCAGAATTGTACACCACTAGAAATGTTCATGTTTTAAACACGCATTTTTATTACAACACAAAAAGTAACTTTGTAACAAAGATGGAAAAAGTATCGTATTAAGTTTTTTTTGTTACGTGATGGTAAGTGGCTAATTGACGCCTCTTGCGTTGGCAGTCGCATTATCATTATCAATACATAGATCTAAGGGGTACATACATAACTAAACTTAACTCCGAAGTATCATTAGTCCGAATTTTCAGTATTCCGAACGTTAAGTTCCGCCGTAGTTGCAAAATATTTTTTAATTAAAATAAAACAAACCTAACCTAACCTACCTACATTTTCAAAATCATGTACAGTCAGCGTCATATATATGGTGACATCCAAAGTGCTCAAATACTTTGGTACACCATACAAATCGTATGGTGTGCCGAACTATTCGACCACTTTGGATGTCACCATATATATGACGCTGACTGTACGCCAAAGTTTACGTTCAGCAGAAAACAGGCTTCGGAATAATGAAAATTCGGACAAATGAACCTTCGGAATTTTCGGGTGTTACCAGATTTAAGTGTTTAATCGTAGAGACTGCGATGGGCTAGCAGAATGTTAGGTTCCCGTTGGTAGCTGGTTGGTCACCGTTGCATAAAGTCTCCTCGGCGGAATAGTATAAAATAGACGATTCATAATACGCTAGCAAGCGAGGATGCGCGCGACAGCATAGTACAGACATGCCTAGAAGCCTATCTCACCTAGCAAAATAAATGAAGATATGTTAAGTAAGAGTTAATTTAAGAGGATTAAATAATTAAATCTGGCATACATTTGTACTTACTACCCGTTCGCTTAGAGATAGCAGCCGTCTACCGTTACAAGATGACGTCACAGGTACAATTACTAGCAGTTACTGTCGACAAAAAAATATTATGTGCCTGCTATTTTATTTATTTATTAACATAATAATAACAATAAATAATAATATCATGGGACAATTTGACACCAATTGACCTAGTCCCAAACTAGACAAAGCCTGTACTATGGGTACTAGACAACGGATAAACATACTTATATAGATAAATACATACTTATATACATATTCAACATCCAAGACCCGATAACAAACATTCGCATTCATCATACAAACATCTGCCCCGACTGGGATTCGAACCCGGGACCTCAAGCTTCATAGTCAGAGTCGCTAACCACTAGGCCATCCGGTCGATAGTAAGGAATGATTTTAAAAATCAAAGTAAGCGTAAAAGAAATGCTTTTTATTGAGTTTGTTAACACCTGAACACAGGAACAAATACGAACAACAACAAACATAACGAAAATTCGTATAAATACGGGAGTTTAAATTGCGGGCGGCACCAGCGTACGGAATAGACTTGCTATCTGTTGTACTACATATTAGGTATGTATTCCGTGTCTGTGAGGTAGGTACGAGTACTAATCGGGCTTGGGTTGCCTCGTGGTGAGGGGAAGGGGGCCGGGAGGGGAGGTAAATGCTATCTTCAAGCAAGCGGCTAGTAAGTCCGGAGACAATACAATAATCTGGTAGTGAAATTCCGGTGGTTCGGCCAGGATCGACTCCACAGGAGGGAACTCTTCAGTGGTTAATGGGGTCGGCTAGAAATTTGGTATGGATGTGTAAGTTGGATGATAATACAATTATAGTCAGCGAAAAGCTCAGTCGGCAAAAAGCTTGCATTAGAAATGTTTATTTTTTATTAGTTTATGATTTTAAGTAAAATGTTACAGCAGGTCCATACTAGTCCCTTCGCCGAGTTGCTGCCCCGCATGGCCGGGCCCAATTATCATATCCACTTTCTCTGTTATGCAGGCGGGATGAGACCCGCTGCATAGACGCTATGTCTTAGCGCAAAGGACCATGTTAACAAATATAATAAATCATCTAACAATTGACGCCTCAATTGACCTAGTCCCTAACTGGGCAAAACTATTGATAAGTATACTTATTTTGATAAATACATTCTTATAAACATTATTAAACATCTAAGACCTGAGAACAAACATTTTTATTCATCATACAAAATATCTGAACCTAACTATCTAACCTAACCTAACCACTAGGCTATCCGGTCGTCCAATGACATATTCCGAACATCTATCATAATATCCGTACATGTGTTACTAGCTTGCGCCCGCGCATCGTACGGAACCACCTTAACGTGGTTAAGTCATAAGTCATAAGTGTTTTATTTGTAAAACATAGGTGATGGCTGCATAAAATACAGAGATGTTAGGTAAATTTTTAAGCGTTGTACTATGTTTTGCCCATTGGCGTACAAAAACATTGTGTTGAAATATAAACTACTTATTCTACCTTGAGCATTACTTAGGTATATGATTTAGGAAGCACTGTATATTATAATTACAAAATGTCGAATTTTAAAACATAATTTCAAATTAGGATAATTAAATTAACAATGAAATAATAACAAAATAAAATTACAAACGTAAAACAAATAAATCATAATTTAAGCAATAATAAAATTAATCAACGACAATTAATTACAAACAATTCAAGTCATCATTTAAATAATCTACAATAGAATAATAACACTTGTTCGTAAGCATAGTTAATAGTTTACGCCTCAGAAATAATGTTGGTAACAATTTGAATTCTACAGGTAATTTGTTAAAGATTCTTATCGCATCAAAGCGGTTTTTGCAATAGCTGTGTATAAATCCTCCCTACATCTTTGCTCCAAACGTTTGCTATTATAATTATTTTTTTGAAACAGCGCTGGATTATTCTTAACGAACATTATAATTTCTAAAATATAAATAGAAGGCATTGTTAAGATGTTCATATCCCTAAAATGCGATACGCAACTATCGGTTTGTTGAAGGCCACGCATTGCTCTGATACATATTTTTTGGACTTTGAAAACAGCTTCCTTATTTGAAGAATCACCCCAGAAAATTATGCCGTATCGCAAAGTCGACGCTACAAATCCATGGTATGCAGTTATTACAGCATTAGGACTGGCTTGCTTTGCAAGTTTATAAAGAGCAGAGGCATACTGGTTCAGTTTTAGGCATACTTGCTCAGTATGTGAGTTCCATGACAGGTGGTTATCTACATGTACACCTAAAAATTTTGTAGCAGAAACTGACTCAATCAGTGTCCCTTCATAATTGCAGATAATTGGAACAGGCAACTTATGTTGACAAAAGTGCATGATTTTGGTTTTGTCAAGATTAATTAATAATTTATTCACATTTAGCCATTCAATTATGTCCTTTACAGTATTATTAATTTCCATTTCATAATCATTAATATCATCACATTTAACAATAACAGTGCTGTCGTCAGCAAATAACACCATAGTGTTTGACGTGCCGAGGTAGGTCGTTGATATAGAGTAAAAATAGTAGAGATCCGAGAACACTTCCCTGCGGCACGCCATGCATAATTTGCCTTTTTTCAGATCGGTAAGCCTTTACATATTTAGTGTGCATGCAGATTTGAGACAGTTCAGTGTATTGATCTCTATTGCTCAAATAGGACTTTAACAACTCCAAAAAACTGCCACGAATACCATATGCATTCAATTTCCTTAAAATAATGGAGTGATTCACGTTAACTCGCACTTATCCGGTTTTTTACATCATTCTTTGTAGTTAAGTAAATGTGGCGGTTTTATTTAAAACTGTTCACTCACGTGTGATCAAATAAAATCCTATCGTTGCTACATCAAATTATTTTCATGCTCACTAACTTTAACTCGATAATTACACCTAGGAATTCTAGGTAATTCTAGATTTCACTACCTTTGCATGTCCGTGCTTCGAGAAATTGCATCATTATTACATGATCAGTAAACCAGCTGCGCGAAGCGATGCGCTCGTGGAGTCTAATTTCAAATTATTCAATATAGTTTCGAAAATGTGGTAACAGGTTCTTGCAATAAATGTCGAATGGAAGGATAAATTATTCGGAAGAGGCAAAGTGTTCCTATAAAATTAAAAAGATATCAATGCTAATATGCACATAAATCTCCAAATTTGAACGTAGTACATGGACCAGGTAAAGGAGAAGGCCGGTGTCGTGTCGTATCAGGAGGTCAAGGAACTGGCTCATAGGAGAGATGACTGGAAGAAACTCCACCGACAAGAGTGTAACTCTTAAGTTTGACTATGATGAGTAGTGTTGATGGTCTAGCTTTATGAACGAAAACATACTGAAAACCTGCAAAGCGATTTAGCACTAGAATTTCCTAATATGTAAAAAACTATTTTGGCAGTTTTAAAACTATTAGTAACGTGACAACTCTGTTAATTAATTTCGCGCGTCTTCAGAAACATTCCTTTGGAACTGGTCTCATTTCTTGCCGGTATTTGTCAATGGACTCAAATGATGAGAAATACAGGTTTTGATGGCAAAAGTTATTGATTGCTCGTGCCAACAATATTAATGACTTTGCCACCGAATGCAACAAACCAGCATATCTATATCAACGGAAAAAAACTGGAACTAAAGCAGTCTCATACAATCTTTGTATGAATAGCTGGACAGCGCCGCTGAAATAATCAGCAAGTGTAACTTGGTCGAAAGATTTTTTTTATTAAAAATTCGCATTAAAGACGGTGTTACAATTTTGATGAGACTTCTTTATCATTGGGAACCAAAAAATGTATGTTTGTATTGACAAGTAGACAGGATGTAAGTAAATTAAATTTTAGAGAACTAAGAATATAAACATTAACGGTATCGACAGAGGAAGACGATCAATTGCGAAAATTGTCATAGTTAAAGTTTATATGGGTAAATGCTGAAAGCTAAAAGTTACGAAGCGCGAGCGAAGCGTCTCTGTTTCAGCTTATGGATAATATTTTTTGGGTCTTTTCAGTTTTTGGAAATTAAAAAAAAAGCGGAAATATTTCCAAAATGCTAGGGCTCACAAGGCGTAAATAAGTAATTACTGCAGGTAACTGTAGATTTAATGATCTCTTAAAATGAAATTGCCTAAATTAAATCATGAGCTTCTTTGCTTGAAGTGGAGAACTGAAATTATGAAATGCAGAAATAAGTAAATGAGAAATAAAATTACTGACGAAACTATTCCAACTTTGTATAGGCTGTATTTTCGAGCGGATACCCTAATTACTAGATTACAAAGGCAGGAAAATTCTTAATACAATTATCGCGGTGCTTCCGTTTAATTCAGGAATGTGGCCCCACGTCAATACGCAATCTCTTAGCACTGGAAACGGCAAAGAATAAAAAAATCGAATAGACTGAACCATCATCTAAAATAGACGGACAGCCGGATAGCACTATCTATTTTCCTATAGTGAAACTAATGTAATTTTTGATGATTTTCTGATCCTGCTCCTCTCTATTACACTTAATATATATTAATTTGAGTTATTTTACATGATACCTATTATAATACCCCACCCACTCGACCTATTTACCTTGACTTTGAAATTTCAAGACCCCCTTCAGTTCATGTTGCAATAAAAAGAAAATATATTTTTTAGTTATTTTCTACTTGCAAAATACTTGGGCAGGCATTACCTAAAACTTTTCGAATTTCAATTAGACAGCATTAGTAAGTTCCTGAGATAAGCTTTGACGAACAGAAAGACAGTCGTTTTTACCATTTTGGTCTGGAATTGAAAAAATATGAAAAGAACTGGTTGATTGCAAATATATGTGGTGTAGTCGAAGTTGTAGAATTATTTCGTAAGTCAGAAACTTGAATGTACTCTCTTCAATATTTTCATTATGGTCAGTAAGCCATTAAATTCTTGTAAAGTAATAAAAATGTATACGAGTACCGTTTCGCATCATCTTTAACTAAGTACAATTTAGTGAACCTATTTTAGTACCAACAATAATGCCAATAAATGTGTTAGGCGGATTATATATTCAAGATGAACTAGTTTTATATAAATAAACCATGATAATAAAGAAGTGGAATTGAATTGGGCCATAAAATTAGTTTCTTCATTTTGTCTTACTAATTAGATCGCGTCTATTAAAATTTATACGCCGTTGCTAAATAATTTAAACTACCGTTACAAATTCATTCTATCAAGTTACAAATCAATTGAACCGTTTTATGGACCATTTATATTATTCTAACGAGGTGACCTTTTATTAACGGCACAAGAAATATCTAAGCATTTTTCATCTTTTTGTTTCTGCTTATACTCGTACGTATAAAGAACAACGAACGTACCAACGATTAATATTAGCTACTTAATTCCAATTAATTTATACGACTTCATTATGGGTAAGGTGCATGTTGCACCCGCTTCATAAGGCGGTCTTACACTGACCTGGGTTAAATATTAACCTGGGGTTAACAAACGTCGGACGATACAAATACGTCAAGTTAACTTAACTTAAAGTAACACGATTGTTAGCTGCTGTTAACTGTAGCGTCTGCCCAAAAAAAAACAAGTTTATTTAGTTTCCATAGTTTTCATAGCATAATATAAGAATCAGTGATATTATAAGATTAAAATTTCTATTATTATTATTATTAATTCGGTGTAAATTTTTTCATATCAAGATTTCAACTCAAAATCTTTCCCTGGTATAAAAAACTATAAATGACCGTGCTAATGAATTCACGTGTTATTTTTTTTATTATTCGTTATTATCAGTTGTCGCGTCTACACGCGCTACTCTATGCGGCGCGTACGCGTAATGAATGCAGCGAACCTCTGTTTGTTCTGGCGATGCCCGTTAACGTTTCGACATGATCTAATTACAATTACCTGGACAATGACCTTTCGGAGGTATATGTCCCACCTGAAGATGATATTGAAGGAAGATGTTTAAAAAAAATACTTAGGTCTGATTAAGGTTTTCATTCTAGTAGAGACACTGATTAAGTAGATTAAGTAGTTTTTAGTCACTTTACGAGCAGATATGATACGTATGATTGGAATACTTACCACACCGCCACGGCACACAATAGACAAATTCAATTCATGAATAAAATAAAATCTTTATAATCACAAAATCAGATGAAGTTTATCCCCTACGCTACGCCAAAAAAATGTACTTAGTCCCAAACTAGATCCTGTATTGTGGGTGCTAGGCAAAGGACAAAGTTACTTAGATAGGTATTACTTTAGAAAAAATACATTAGACTTTATAATGTCAAAAACAAAACGATGTCAAGATAAAAATAAATGGGTACAATGTAATAAATAAATTTTAATTTGGTTCGCGTTTAATTAGTTTTCGCTTGGATTTAACGACATTGTAAATTGCTTTTGTTATGTAAATAAACAATTTTCATAAATAAAATATCTCAGTGAAACTTGTATAATGCCAAAAAGTGTGGAATAAAAAATAACTAAAAATGTTTTCACACTCGCACATAACATATAGAGAAAGCCCACAACTCTAACTACATACATTTTCTTTCACTGCCTGAAAAATACTACTACGCTTTCCTTTGAGGGGGTAAACCCGAACCATTCTAATAACAACCCGCGATACGACCCTGTCGCAGTAAGCCATTGTTGTACCTATCAAGAAATTCAGTCAGGCGTTTACTTCGAAAGAGTTCTAGTGCGGTTTGTTATATAATGGTTCGGGTATAACGGCTGAGAATCGCTTAGACAGTGATAAAATCTTTCACTGCAGTTCCAATATTGGCCTCAAGAGGCTGCAATATGTAAGAAGGGTCGGAAATCGGATATCCGCAAAGAAAGTCGAGCCAAATTTCTTGTTCGTGAGAATACCAGAGGAATACTTTTTGTTAACTTTTATTTAGTTTCTTACCTGGTTATCGCGTTAAATTTTATTGGTGGAGAACTTTTGATAGGTTCTAATATGAACCCGAAAGAAAAATTGTTTGGTACACACGTTTTACGTGTCGAGGCTAAGAAATTTCTGGTTCCATTTACGAAAATATGGCCTTAAATAAATAATACATCCCGACAAATTTAGTGGAACATTAATAATTTAAGTAATTTCGATCATGCGATGGGAAGACAAAGCAACCTGAAATAGTATTGAATAAACACATGATACGTGCCTAGAAAATTTGAGGGTTGCCCTCGATTTCCCTGGGATTCCATCATCAGATCCTGACTTGGTGGTCCTGACAATGGGACCAACTAGAAAGTATAGCCTTTCAAACAAAAAAAGATTTTTTGAAATCGGTAAGTCGTCTTCGAGTAATCGGGGAACAAACATAAAAAAAACCGACGAATTGAGAACCTCTTCCTTTTTTGAAGTCGGTTAAAAAGATAAGATTCCCAAGGCATGAGAACAGAGGCTGGAAGTTGGTTTCACCATGCTATTTGTGACTACCCAATATTGCGTAGCGTATGAGGTTATAAACTACGTAATATTACAGAGTAATATTACAGAGTATTACAGAGTGGGTGCCACAGGATGGATGTCGGCGGCGTGGCAGGCCTAGACGGCGGTGGCGGGATGATCTGGATGTATTTTTTAACGATTGGCCTGAAACCGTGGATGACATGGGGGGAGGCCTTTGCCCAGCAGTGGGACACTTCATCAGGCTTACAATAAAATAAAAAAATATTACGTAGTCAGCATTCAGTAGGTTAAAAAACAAAACGAATGCTTGTTTCGAGTTACACGATGGTAGAACTTAGCTCATGGTATGTAATTATTTACGTACAATTCCTTTTACACTCCCTATGATGAAGCCACTTGCACGTGTGATCTAAGCACACAAGCTGCCGGGATGTCATCCGAGGGTAATCCGATACCGGGCGGATATCCGGCGAATTTTTTTAATTCATATTTGTACAATTGCACCGAGTACCTGCAAAACGGATGTCCCAATGAAATTGATGGTTTCGTTTACCAAAGGCGTTTAGGAGTCAGGTTACGGTGGACGGTGTGAATTCGAGAATGTGCTCAGAGAACCTAGTGTAATGGCCGACCAGGCCAAGAAATACGTCTCGATCGCGTTCGCGTTTAACAATTCTCATACTATTTGACACTTTAACGCAAACGCGATCGAGACGTATTTTGTGCTTTTTGATTACACTAAGGGCACAGTACCTTACGTGTATAAGGTAAACGTCTCAATGATTGACACGTTAGTTCCAATAATTGACACCCTGCTTATCACCTTTATTGCTACGTCTTGAGATTGAAAGATGCCAACTATTGGGGCAGTGTCGGGCACAGGGATATTTACTTTACAAGGTGTTAGTATCACATATCTTATTCATTCCATCCATAAAATATTCGAAAAGTGAATTGATTTCTAAGCACAAGGAACTAAGTAACGTTATCCTATTAAAGGTGAATACTTACCTATTTAAGACTGACAATCCCTTACTGTCCCAAATTGTCTTCTAAATTTACCCCGGCATTACTTAAGAAGTTAGGAGCTTATGATTTTTTACCCCAAAGGGGTAACAAATCAGGGAACAATACCATCTGCCGGCGACTATCGAAATAGAAACTTATAAAAACCGTTAATGAACGTAATTCCCGTATAAAATGGTTGCTTAAAAATAAACCGGGGCCGTATTCTGATATTGGGGAGCGATGTCAGTTCGATGTTTCCCTCGAAGAATATTTACCTACTTAAACATTTATTTTGGTATGTATTGGAATTTCGTATAGTAGGGTTAATCAAGCTTAACTTCAGTAGAAAAATATGGAACAATAGGACAATAATGAACCTAGAAACACATAAAACCAGAAAAATGTAGTTAAGTATGGGAGTCGAACCCAGGTCCTTGACATTTCGTGCCACGTGCAATACTCATGCACTAAAACATGCACGTGACAGTGACAAAAAACATCTAAATTGGACGAGAAGAAACCTTTATTACTTTTGCCGGTGTAATTACGGGCACAAGAGGCATTTATTTTCATCTTAGCTTTCTAGGTTGGCAACGCACCTGCAAACCCCTCCGGGGTTGTGGGTGTCCATGGGCAGTGGTGATCACTTACCATCAGGTGACTCACTGCTCGTTTGCCTTCCTAGTCGTATAAAAAAAATGTATACGTTGCCGTAATATTTTTGAGAACACTATCGTAATAAAAAAACACATCATTGCTAGCCTAAACACAAAAGATTTATTAAAAAATTACTGCAAACAATCATTTATCATTCATTATAGTACCGATTCAAACGCAATGGGCGAACGCAATTGGATGCTTTGGATCACTTGTCAAGCCTATAAAATATGTATATCTATCTCTTATGTCTGTGCGAAATAACAATCTAACTGTGAAAGTGAATATTGTACGTACGTAGTTTTATAATGACGTTCTCAAAATTACTTACGTACATATAATATTTTTACAACCATATAGATATTATAGTTGTGACATAGAGCTTAGAGAATCTCGTTCAATCCAGCTCTTTTATTTGTTTGTTCTTTACATAAACACACAAATCTTCATAGGCATTTTAAAAGAATTTATGTACTGTAAGAAGGTCGTTGCCCCTGACCCAAGTTATACTTATTATACCTTTCGTTTATTGGAGTGAAACTACATTTGGATAATCTTCTGTCCATTTCTGTGGTCAGTTGAAATTTTATTAAGCAAAATAGGCAGTTGAATGCTCTTTTACACGTCACTTTTTTGAGTCTACCAGCGCTTTCGGAAAGACCATGATTGCCAAGAAGAATGCGCCGCAAGAAACTTGGTCCAGTATTTTTTTTCTAAAAACAAGTTACATTAGCTCTTACAATACATAACCACAGATGAATTACACAAAGAAATCTCACTGTATCATTGGAAGATAATATTTTGTTTGCCAGATGGTTGTGTAATAAACTGGTTGGTGAAGAGTTGATAGTTATTTCCTCTATTAAGAAGTCTACCAAAAGAAACGAAAAGTAGCCTAAAGTTTTCGTTCTCCAGAATAGGTCCACGACTTTTTTAGTGTCCTAAGTTGTTACCACTGGCATGCAGAGATGATATATAGCTTCAACATGTTTCTATTTTAGTACCAAAGGTATTCAATATCAAGACATACAACAAGACTTCCAAAATATGTCGTTCCGGTTCATAAATTTAACTATTAACGGTTATTAATTATGGGTTATGTTGGTATATTTAAATGCTCAGAGTTTAAAAGGAAGCATCTGAACTAATTTAAAAATATTCGGAAGCTATTTCCGCTGGCTTCTTGATGATTATTAAACTAAATAGACAGTTGAATATCTCAGAGAAGGCTAAAATTTAATTCATGGCGTCCGTAAGTTAGAAATAAAGAAGATGAAGAATTTACAAGTCATTTTACAGCAAATCCAGTTGGTTACTACTACCAGGGCCAACTAGTTGCATTTTTGGTGAAGATAAGATATGAAGTTGTTTTGGAGTCGATAGAATGTGTTTCATAAAGATTATTTATATAATCATTTCATAATTAAAATCCTTCAACATTGCAGTTTTATGAGGATGAACGCCGCTTTCATTTATTACATTATTTATTACCTAGTGAGCTTAATTAAAAATTGCTAATGCAAAATTGCTAAATCGTACAAAAATTACCATAATAATTATAATCATTGCATCATAAACACAGATAACGAACTATCATAAATTCATAAACCTCTAATTTCTCGTAAAAAACGTGACCGTCTAGATTTATTTCTAAAACTTTCTCAGGCCGGATCTATCCAGATGTTCGCGTTTTTTTCTGAGCGGAAACGGAAAGACGACCTTCTCTCTCTGTCTTACCCTCTTTGTTTTGGTCTCCGTCTCTTTCCCACTGGGTATTATTCGCAGGTTTTCGTGCACAGATTGCGCGGCCACCTGCTCCGGTAAAAAGTCTGAACAACTGACGATCATATGGTGCGTCCGCACAGGTTAGTTTACCAGTGGATTTGTTTGTATTTAGATTTGATTATTCGAAAAGGTTATTTGCTAAAATTAACACAGTCGTTCTCGTTTAATAAACTTGACAATACGGTCGGTAAGTCCGTTGCTTATGGGGTTATACTATAGGTGTTATAGTTTCCCTGGTACGAACAAACGTAACACATACCTGTACGGAATTTTGTGCATTGTTGTACTTAAAATAAATACTTATTATATCTTGCACCCTCCTGACAGTAAAATATACGCTGACTTGAGAACTTCCTCTTGTTTTCATTGGTTGAAATAATGTTCAGTACAGTAGGCGTTCATACAAGATTTTACATTTTTACATGTCAATTTTAACACTCCATTAATGTAACCAATCTGAAAAAGTGGCGGTTGTGAAATTGTCACAATCCAACATTTAACATTCGCATGTAACGGCCAACGGCTCTGCAACCATACAATTAAATTAGCGAAAGACATGCGCTGTAACAAAGTGTTTAATACAAGTACAACTTAGAGCATTTTCAATTTTGCTAGTTAAGGAACAAGGTTCAAGTTGACATTTATGTTAGACGGAATGTAGGTCCTTGTAAGCGTAAGTCGGTATTGCATGCTGGTGTAGTTAGCACGTTGGCGTTTATCGTAGTGCTAAATGTCTGTCCCTTTTGCATCTAATATACAATTGTTTTTTCGCAGAAATACCCGCCATTCCTTATTTTTCATTATTTGGGTTATAAATAGTGTAACATTTCCTACCAAAATTACTTTCACTTTAGTATATTTTTGTATTTATACACGTAACCTTACTGTATTCTTTTCTGATATAAATGTATATTTTTGTATTGTACTCCTCGGGGTTTTTTAAGGCGACGAGTGTAATGCAAAGACTTGAATCAGCAAAGTGTGTGACAAAAACAATTTTTTTTTTCATGTCTCATGACTACAATTTAACAGCTTTCCTGATTTTTTCCGTGATTCTAGGTTGACAGAAAGTATCCTATAGGTTTAATTTACTTGAGATTGTCAGGAAGATAAACAAACAACCAGAGAGGGACGTACGGAAATACATTATCTTTGTCCTATATGAGCTTTTGTTTTTAATTTTGAGAAGCTCCTACTTTCTTGAAGCTGATTAAGGAAATAAGAAATGTAAGTAAGTATTATGTATTGCTGAACAATTACCCCCTGACCTCCACCAACGTGTACAAACAAACGTACACACTAAGTTATCAGGCAAATAAACTACAGCATCATTAATGTCACGTCGGCTGTAATTGTTTACGCTACCCATTGTTACGCTCACGGCGATGGTGTTTGCGTAACTTTAGCGTAAACGTTGCGGAATGACGTTTGCGGTGTTTGACGCCGGCTGCCTAGGGAACATGCGTTAACAGAATTAAATGTAGTACTCATATGTCAACCTCGTATATATATAAAAAATTACGAAATTGGAATAACCACTCTAGACCGCGAACCAAAAGTGGTTATTCCAATTTATTTAAAGTTTATGTACGAGGTTGAGTCAGAGTACCGTCGAAATGTAACTATTTCATCATGATCACCAAAATTGAAAATGCAATATTTTGTATGCTTTAAAGCAGATATTGACGCACTTTATTATGTAAATTGTAACACCTAAGTATACTTTATAACCCGTAGGTATCTAGCAAATGAACCATTTCATTTCATTTCGTACGTCGTTACGTTCTTGGCTAATAATAATAATTCATTTAGTAGATTTCAGGCAACACAAGATCATCCTTAATAATGTTAGTATTACAAGAAAAACTACATGCCTATGTTTGTGTTAGTACTTAAAATAATTAATTAAACTCACTAATTGATGATATTCGTAGGTCAAAGAATGTTGCTTCAATTAACATTCGCGATTTTCAATGAATGCTTATTTAGATAAGTTTATTTTACAGGAGACAAACGAACAGGTGTTTCACATCCGCTATCTTATGGACAAAATGGAAGGCTCTTCGCCTGCCAGATTTGACTACAATCTCATTGGCCAAGCAAAATACAACAGACATCATATATTTTAATATTTTATAAACTTACAGTATCTTGGGTACATAGGTACAATTACTACTTTAGATGCAGTTATACCTCACAAACTTCTATATCAATTTCCCTCATCAATCAATCACGGAGCTCCAGATTCCTTTGCCGCATCCGAACTGTCAGCTGAGTAATCAATCTGTCAAAAGGGCGTTGACCCCGCGGTGATCTATCTCCGAGATATGCTGCGACAACATACTGTGTTTGCCCGCTGTACCACCAACTTAAGTCTGCTTGTGGACAAATTAGGAACTAAAGGTTTGTAGTTGTAATTTGGCTGATTTGTTTCATGGTGGAGCCGCTGAGGGGGATTGGGTAAGTTTGTGGAAATTCACTCTCCCACGGGACCATGCCATTGAGAAATTTGGGAATACGAGGTGTTTAGAGGTGTATGACACGATTTTGTATGTTTTGTTAATTTCTTACATATACCTATAAATAGTGTATACTTACACTATTAAAAATTTGTGTACGAGACATGAAATTTTTTCTTTGATTTCCTGTTATGTAATTTTTTGAAATTAAATAAATTTTTGAAAAAAAATACAAAAAAAAAAGCTACAACTGATTAAGACCAGACCCAGGCTGATAACAAGCGCTTTTTTTAAACGCTCCCCTTTCATCCATGATATCATAAAACATAGAACAGACTCTGTAAAAACAAAATACCACCAAATCTGACATCAAAAGTTAAAATACTGTTAAAACGCTAACCAGCCAAGGTTACCCTTAGAGATGTAAATCACGCTTCTAAAAGGGGTGAGCAGTGCCCTAAGCACGACTTGTCGAATCCTGCGTCACGTAAAATCGAATGGTAAACTATAACGAGTTTGTATGACGTTTGGAACAGCGCCCGCCCGTGAGCGTATTTGGAACTAAAATTTAGTATGAGATTTCTCGATCTCGATACGATAACCGTCACGTAACGCAGGATTCGACAAGTCGTGCTTAGGGCACTGAGCAACGCTAACCGATATGATTTATCCACGGAACTAATCGTATAATGGCCGTGTAGACGGTTAATAATAACTAAGCAGATGTTAGGATTACTCATCAATTTTAGGTGAAATAAAGATCGATTGTATAATTTTATGAGAAATCGTTCAGATAGAAGTTAAAGACAGATTTATAAGGTCTATAGCGAAATTAATCGAGACTTCCAAGCCCGTAGCTTGTAGCTTACATCATCATGTCAGCTGAAAGACGTCCACTGCTGGACATAGGCCTCCTCCGCGGCTCTCCATTAGGACCAGTCTTGTGCTTTCCGCATCCACCGCTGTCCAGCGATCTTCACTTACATTTTGTTGTCTGTAAAAGCTAAAAAAACACATAATGTCCTTAACCTATACTTGGTAGAGCTGAAAAGAGAAAACCTGAATTCTAGAGTCTCTTCTGATTTTATATCTACCAAAAATTTGTAATAAAATTAAAATACAAAAAGGCTGCTATTGATGATGGTTCAAAACAAAAATGTTTTTAGTAAAACTTCTATTGATAATGATTTTGACATTCAGTTACTCTGGTTTATGTTATGACATAATTTTCAACAGCAGATAAATTCATAGATGACGTTTGTGCTATGTACTGCCTATGTATCTTATCAGATACTTTGTCAAATATTGGGTAGGCCGGTAATGGACTAGTGACTCTCTTGGTGTTGCTGGTTCTCATGGGTGGCGGTGATCGCTTACCACCAGGTGACCCCTTGCTCGTTCGCCTCCCTCTTTCAATAAAATAAATAAATAAATATATGTCCAATTGATATGAACTTTGGAACATTTTGAACACATGAACTGCAGAGCGAGCATCATATCGCTGGCACTAAGTAGTGCCACAAAATTTGCAACAAAAACGGAATTCCGAAAGGCCCGTCCACGCTATCATATGAAAGGTACACCGAAAGAACACGTCTAGTCACCTTAGCAACTTTTTGAGTTATCGTGATTTGAAAGTTTGGAACGATGTAAGTTTCGTATACATTTTTTTAAGTGATGAAAAAGACAAGTTACATAAATATTTGTATTTGTAACTGAGTGGTAACTTACAGTCCATTGAGTGCTCTACATTTTGAGATTAAATTCTCGTTTTAAAAAAAAAGTGATTAAACACTTAGTCTATGAACATTATAACATAGAATCATACAAAGCAAAGTTTTGATTGACGTTACATATTTATATATTACCAAGCCATTCGGCCAAAGTAAACCGCCCTGTACCTGTAATTTATAGCCGGGTATTGAATCTGCACCCTCCTTGCGTGCAGGCCACCTGTCTCCGACCTGATTTGAAAGGCTTGCAGCAGGACTATCGGAAGTATTGGAGTACCTGTTGGTGCAAAAAATATTTAAAAATAATAGCGGGTAAGTTTAGTTTGAAGACAGCAATCAGTCAGCAATCCGACTTCTTATCTCTAATTTAGGAATGCACATGCTGAGTACCTGGCACTTTATTGCGCAAGTGGCTTGTGTCATATTCGTATATGTTTTGACGAATATATGCTAGTAACTTGAATGCTACGCTACGCTCTATTTTGCGGTGTATCTCCGTCATAGCGAGTAACAACAGGCCTAAGATAGAGTCTTGATAATGTACCTCACATAAAACGTTGGTAGGTTCTACGAGTAGGTAATAAGATCCGGAAACAGGTATCACTGCCGCTGACACAACAGTTCATGCAGATGATAACGAAACTTGAAACATTAAATAAAAATAAAAAGTTACCTTCTCAAGGGATGTTCTTTAAAATAAGAACGCGGGGAGGTGAGGGATGCACACTGTTTCCGCCGTGAACGGGTTGCAGACACATGCGCCGCAGATTTCCGGTAAGACGTTCCAAATTCGAAAACACCTGGCCGAAAACAATCAAAATGACTCCACTTTTTGCAGCAACCCCTTCGAAATTCGAATTGGAGTTTGGAGCTTCGCTCCCCCTTTTATTTTTTTAAACTTGTCTATGCTCCACTGCATTCCGTTCCTCGCAGAAGGTTTTAATAACTTTTGACCCCATTTCTTTTCTATATTTGAAGGTCTTCGCAGTTTTTTATGACGAAGATGGTTATCGTGTCAGTGTTTCGCGTTGCATGCTGTTTTTTGGTGTGCATATGGCAGATTATGTTAGTTATTTTCGGTTCAGCATGTGCGGGCGCCATTCGCGACAGACGGTGATGTCACTCCTTTATTTTTGATTATTAGTCGGAAAGGGGTAATGTTTTTGTCTAACGGTTAAAGAATTTACGTTTCGTTCCAATTATAGACCGTGACTGTCGGCTTTTTATAGAAAAAGTGGTCTGTCACAAAAATAACCTCAAGATAATCTTGTTATGTTTTTATGTGCTTAAGTTATGGAACTGAAGAGATAATAGCGGCTAAATACCTAATTATAGTACAGTAACTCACGCTAGGCCGAATTGTCCTTATTTATTATTGCTAGTATAAATGTCAACGTGAGTGAAAATATTTATGTCCTTCAAATAGATACGCACAACCGTACTTAGTACTGATTTGCATAAAAAAACTGATAAATAGGCCTCTCTCTCTCCCATTAAGAAATATAAAAATTTTACTACCAAAGAAATCTCACCGTTGCATAAAAATAAAAGTAAAATATTGTGTTTATGGTTAATCTGACTTAGACAGATGGCTAATGCAGTGAAAGTGATCGGCCACTCTGACCCCGCGGTACTACTTTACGGATGCCTTCCTGACGCATCTTCGAGGGGAAACGTATTTAATGAGTCTTAGATAATGTACGGTAATATCGAAAATGCCAAAGTAGCCGTTTTTATCTTGTAGCTGAGTTTAAACAGCCTGGCAATAAAGAGTGGAGGAAAGTAGCAATCTCATTTAGTTTTGATATTTTATAAACTCTGCCTACCGTCATTTGTTTTTGTTTGACCGAAGCTAATAAAGGCTCCGTATTTACGTACGACTCAAAGTAGTCCAGTTATCTTAGCAGACCTTATAACAATTGATATCTGATTAATATATTGATATGGTGTCAGATTTGGAGATTCTTGAGGGCGAAAACTCGATCGGTAAACGCGTTTTTCCAAGTTCTTGAACACATTGCCTTTACCGAGCGTCGGTTGATAATGTACTCAGGTCCTTGTTGTTTAAAATTAGAACGATACAGTGATATTACAGAGTAAATATAATTTTGTTACGTCCCTAGTAAATTACGTTAGAAAAAAACCCGGCTGCATTGGTTGTTACGTCAATTTCACACAGTTTTTTGAAGTGAACTATCAGAAAGAGTTGTCAATTGGGTCTTATAATGCACCTTTAACTCGGGCGTAGTGTGGTAACATATGTACTTCCTATTTATATGTACATAATATAATCATTGAAATGATACGACTACTTTATGAAGCTTGTCTTTCGTATCAGTGACGCAGCGACTACATACATGCAGCATCTTGTCCGTCTTATTGGCCGATGTCAGATTTGATCGTGACGATACCATCACACTCTGCTCTAAACTAATACCCAATTATGTTAAATAGAGTGTGCAACAACACACACAACCACTTTCTTAAATAAATCAAACGCAAATTGTACACCTTATCTATCAATTACGTTGAAATCAAAGCATTATGTTGAGTGATGCGCGCGCTGTTCCGAGTGATGATGCCAACACAACGGTACAAAACAAAATAAACAAATGATCGATGCAAAATTCGGAATGTTAATGGTATGAAGTAAATATGTTTTAACATGTCAGATGTCGGAGCAGTTTCAGTCATTTTGACGTGTAGGTGTTAGGAAATTAATGTTTGGGATGGACTGTGTGTTCGCGTTTAAAATCTGTATCTTGTGCACACAGCATCAACAGTTAGTGCTAATTAGATATACATAGAGAAGTATGAACATTCGGATGGTGGATCTGTTTATAAGTTGTAAATTCTAAAGGAGATAAATTTATGTTGAAAATAGCCTGAATGCTTTTAGAAAACGATGGTGTACGGCCGTGTCAAATAATATTATACTAACGTAAAGCCGTGTCGCTTTGTATTGCCCGACTTGGCGGGGGCACTGCCGTGCCCCTAGATCAAAACATGACTTTAAGACAGTCTGAAATATTAGGTCTGATATTGGTTCACAAAAACCTACTAACTTCCATTCTATCCAGCCAGTATTTACAATAAAATTTATCAACATGAATTATCAAAAAACACACAAACTAAGCGTTTGTGTGGTCCGCATAGCACGTGTTACCGGCAGCTGTATTAAAAGGAAGTGCAGCCATTGCCGGTTTTTTTTTCTAAACCAAGTGCACAGTCACAAGTATTCAGCCAGTGATTAGAACAAGTTGGGTTTGAATTACGCAATGTTCTTTTTAAATGCAGCTGGCTGTTTTTGGATTGTCCGTGCATGGTGTGTTTTTAATTTTAATTTAATAAATTATATCGTTCGTGTTGATGAAAATAAACAGAAGCTGCATGGATGGATAACCTTTGCTTTAACTTATGAGTAGAACATATTAAAATGCGTTGAATCTATTCAACCTAACTCCATTCTTTTATGGGAAAAAGGCGACAAAAATAAAAAATATATACGAAAGGCAAAGTTTGTAGATACTCACGTTTTATTGTACTTTTCAAAAGCCGTCAAAACTACCATTAATACATTACAAAAAGTCATAAATTAACATAAAGATTTATACAGAATGAAGTGGCAATAAACTAAACACCATGTTTATACGCTGACAATGTTCGTAAAAACTCGGAATTAGAAAAAAAGCATTGAAACAGCACGTGTCCCGTCACATGTGCATTAAAGAGCCAAATCAAAAGGAAGAATCGGAAGTACCTTCATCTGAATGAGTTCCATAATAAAAGTTATAAAAAACTAAAATGTACTAAGTCAAAATTCATTTGATTTAATTTTCATCCTTACTGATTCTAAACTTAAAGTTCAAAATGGTTCTCATTGTTTTAAAACGATGTTCGAATCTCAAACATATGCCCCGCCTCCGCACAAGTTCATATCCGACCTTTATAAGTTGAACTATTCTTCTCACTGCTCTATTTAAAAAAGCATTCGGGAATTATTTTGCCGAAGCAATGATATAGGTCACGCAATTTTTGACGGTGCTTTATAAATTTTATCAATGAAATAAGTAGCTGGTTGAAAAAGAATTTGAAAAAAGAATGCGTACTTCTTTTATTTGCATTTGTAGAATCTGTTCTTTTTTTAAACGGGTTTTGTGGCTGAAATAAATGAGAGCGGCCAGTCATTAGTTGATTTATATCAACGCTAAATAGTGGTGCGTAAAAAAGTTAATAACGCTCGCCATGGACATATCGATAGTTATTTGTGTCAATAATAATTTATTTAAAAAATATCATAGAAAAGTTGATATGTCGGCTACGCAATAAATACTTAGTCTACATAAATGCTATATCAAAGCATAAGAAACTGTGTGACATGACAACTCCTTTAAATGTAATTCTGACAAGTATGTATGTTGCGTCGTTAACGTTATACATTTGTATTAGGAGCAAGTTCTTTAAAAAGTACACATTAATGTTGTTAATTAACCTAATAGAGCACATTACTACGTTATTATGTGTCATAATTTTGTAATGTTTATACCTACTCGTTCGCAAGTCACGAGACTCGTTGTAGTAGGTTTCCGCGATAGCTAAGGGTCGAGCACGACTTGTCGAATGCTGCGTAACGTTACGGTTATCGCATCGAGACCGAGAAACCTCATACTAAATTTTAGTTCCAAATACGCTCACGGGCGGGCGCTGTTCCAAACGTCATACAAACTCGACAACGTTTACTATTCGATTTTACGTGACGCAGGATTCGAAAAGTCGTGCTCGACCCACAGAGCGAGGAAAAATATTTTAAACTTAAGAAGTCAATGAAACCTAACTTAAGACGTCAACACTCAACAAAAACAAATTGATTTGACGGTATGTCCATGACAATTTTAATTATTACATTTGGTTTTATTAATATTATTGTCGACCGGATAGCCTAGTGGTTAGAGATCCTGACTATGAAGTTTGAGGTCCCGGGTTCGACCCCCGGTCGGGACAGATATTTGTATGATTATTTATTTAAGTATGTATTTACCTACATAATTATGTTTAGTCTAGGCCTAGGTGAATTGGTGTCAATCGTATTATAATTTTTTCGATATATGTTTGAACATTTTTATTTAGTTAATTGGAGTACTTTGACAAAAAAAAAACATGTTTTTAATGTAGGTAATGTAAGGTCAGTACAGATATGCGGGTCGGGGTCGGATTCGCCCGGAGTCAAACTGGGACTATTGGCGCGGCTAAAAAACTGGGCATGTGTGTCCCCGCCACTATACGGGTAAAGCGGAAAAAAGTGTGTTGGTACTTTGAGGAAAAAATGTATTTTTCTAATTTTTTTTTATTTTTACTATTTTCTCGTTCCAATCTATTGGTATAATTTATAGACTCACTGAAACACGAATACACAGAAAAACATGACTAACTGTTATATGTATTACTAATTTATCCCAAACATGTGACTTCCATTAAAACAAGAATATTATTACATTTCCCAATGGTAGACACTTGAGTTGGAAGTTGTCTTTTTCAGGGCAAGTGTCAAAAAAATACAAGTAGTATCTATAAATTAAGTAAGTCTGTTAATGCTTTGAGTAAGTTTACTTTTCAGTATTTTATGTGTTTACCGACGGGTAAACGCATAAATGTTAAATGCAATGTTAGAGGTAACATAAGTTAAAAATTATAAGAGCTATAAATGCCATAATTCTTAGGTAGTTTACAAATAACAATAATTTAATATTATATAACAAAGTATCAAAACCACTAGCAGCATACACAACTGACGGTCCCACATGTTTTGATTTTTTATTTTTCACTTAATTGTTTTGGAAATATTTTTCGGAAATCCATTAAAAAGTTGACAATAAATCATTATGCATCTGCCAGCGTCCAAAAAACCGCTTTTGTCCTAGAAAACCGATTCCGAATATTGGTATTTATTTTTACGGTTCGGTTTGATTGATTCGTCGGTCGCATGCAACGAAATGCCTTTGGCAATACTAAAATGCTTTTAAAATTGTCTTTTGTTTTAATTTTTTAAATGAGATTTTAGAATCGAATCGTTGGAATTGGATTGGATCTGCCGTGACGGTGAAATCGGTTTAGTCTAATGTTCACGTTGTTTATAGTGCTTTTGCAGGATTATTTTAATTGAGCAGAGAATAGATTATCTGCAAAAAATGCAAGCAATTCGTTTTTTCCCTACCATGTGAATATGAAGGAACATTTTTGCGATACACAAATTTTATTCATAACGGAACAAGTAAGTGACAAAACTGCGAAACCATTGAGTTTATGTTTAAAAATGTAGTCGCCGTAACTATTTAAAATTACACGGCTGGCTTGTTCGGGGTACACGAAAATTGACCAATTTTCGCACTAAATTGACCAATTAGAGTCGAGGACGAATTATGTGATAAATCACAAGGTTATTATAGCGCAAAGGACCGAACAGGAAATCGATGTCGCTCGATACTTAATAGGCTCGAATAGTCGCCAATTTTCGAAAATAGAAACGGATTAAATTTGGAATTGGAGAGCGTCGATTGTTATCGCGGTGTTTCTTTTTTAAATTTGCCAGAGACGGCGATAGCTGTTTTATTTCTTTTACTTGCGCCGACCTGACGTATTGATCCATCTATAGTTATGTTAACCCCGGGTTAGTGACTAATCCAGGTCAGTACAAGTCTGCCTAGTAGATTAGCGGATTTTGAAGCAACAATTACGGTTACCGATTCACTAAAAGTGGTAAAGCAGTATGTGAGTAAGGACAAGCTATGCACCTGGGTGTTCGATAGTGATGACAAGTGAATGAGTGAACATTTCTGCTATGCTTAAAATATTTATGCCCGTTTTCACCAACGACTCCTAAAATTTAAGGGATCCCTTAGCTCTTTTAGGTGACACCTAAGATCAATTTCCGTTTCACCAACGCTTAAGTAACACCTAACTGCTAAGGGGGCCCTCTAAGTTTAGGGGCTCGAATATTGACCCCCTAGCGCTAAGTGACTAGGATGGTGAAAATGAAATTAGGTTAGGAAGAGATATAAGGGGCCACTTAAGATAGGGGTCCCCTGACTAGGTGATGACCTAGGTGTCGTTGGTGAAAACGGGCATTACTCTATTAGGATATTAATGATGTATTAAGTGTCTAAATTTTTTTGTTCACATTTGCTACGGACTTGGTATAAAATCTAGTTTTATCTACATAATAAAAACTCTCTCAACATTATTGATGATAGCAAAAACTGCATTGTTATTTTCGCCCTTTTTTCTCATTATAAGTGAATTATTCAATGTTTTGCGGATTCATTTTTCACAGTAGGTGTTCTAGAGGAATGCGTTGTCAAGCAAATTAGTGCGTGACCCATCTGTAATGACGGCCGCATGAAATCTGCGGGGCGCGGTCTGTTCTCGGTATGACAATTTCCCAGTCATTTAATTACTTGCGTACGCAACGAAATTTTTTTATTTTATTTACATAATATATCATATCACATAGCAAGGAAAAAGTGGGCATGGGCAGGGCAGAGTCGCTGGACAAGACGAGTCCTAGAATGGAGACCCAGAGCGGACACTAGAGGGCGCGGCAAACCACCGCAGCGCTGGATGGACGATGTTCGACGGCACGGAGGTCGAGACTGGATGAGACGGGCACAAGATCGCCAAGAGTGAAAGAAGAGGGAAGAGGCCTATATCCAGGAGTGGATCAACAAAAGGTCACCATGATGATGATCATATCACATACAGTAACCAACTTAAAACCCGACTGCAATTCCGGGCAACAATATTACCTATGTCACTACTACAACTGGGACGAATCTAAAGACACCTCATACGTTGAAATCCGTCGAACAATTTAAGCTGCAGAGCGTGCCAAAGAATTAGACATACATACATACATATACTTACATAACATACGCTCGAATAACCCTCCTTCGGCAGTCGGGCCAAAGAAAACTATAACATTTGGTAACATAACGAAACTAGAGTATGCGCTTTATTAAAAATTGTCTCTCCTCGTTTATGATCTTTTTTTACTGCTTTTTTTTATGTAAATAAGAAATGTATTCGTTGTGATGTAGCGTGTTTGTATGTCAATAAATGTTGTGAGCTTGAGTGTGAAAATTATTTCAGTATTGAACACCGTTTTTATTATTCACGGTCCTTCAACTGCCTTTAGCACTCGGCGTAAACAATGGAGTAGAACAATCACAGTTGTATTTTAAACGTTAATAAATTTTCCATTTTCACGGATCAATTATTTAATCGACTGAGGTCTTGTTTGCTTAAACTCTAGCTAGAGCCATGTACCTACGGTTTATTCCATAATGCATGCTACTCAGACAAATTTATGGATTACTACAGGTATTGGTAAAGCATTAGAACTGCTGGAAGTTGGAAGTCTTCTGCGGGTGGTGGGACATTGTACCCAATGATATTACAATAAAAAAAGTATCATCTTTTTACCATCTTACTCACTAACCTTGCTTCTCAGTAAAAGAAGCTTGTGGTGTTGTATTTTTAACCGACATCAATAAAAGGATTCTCATGTGAGTTGAGGACCTCATTCTAAGGTGAGTTCTCAATTGGTCGGAATGTTTTTTAGCGTAGGTAGAAGATAAGATATTATAATTCTTTTGTAATAATGTATGTGCGCACTGTATTCAGTAGGTAGGTGATCTCAGAGACTACAATACAATACAAATATTCTTTGTTGAAAACCACAAAACAGTACAAGGAGATTACAGAAAAACAGGTATGGATGACAATTGAGGAATGACGTTACCGGGAAAAGTACCGATATTTTGCAAACAAGACGATCTTAGTTATATAGGTACTTACCGGTAAAATATTTCGTAACCAACTCCACTTATTTTCACAAAATACCGTTACCCCAAAAATTTTACCGGTATATCAAGATAGCGGTATATTTACCGGCATTTATTTTACGTTTTACTCCCAAGTTTTAAAACAAAGCAAGCCGTTTAAAAGGATTGACAATTGCACTACTAACGTAACGAGAGCAACGCATTTTTTTATGAAGTATCTCTCATGCTTCAGAATACTGAGTCCTTGTACAGGGTTATTCCTATTTGTGCCCTTAATAAATAAATTGTTAATGTTTTATTCCGATACCCGTTTTATTTGTAGTCACAAAATAATTTTTACGACCGTACAAAAGTGAGTATCTACATACTTCGGTAGTCATGATAACTGTACAGTCAGCTGCCGATCGAATTGGTTGGGGGCTTACTTTTCACTGAAGCTTACTGTACCAAACTGTTACCCAGAAAAATTGAAAAATCTCGACAGTTTATTTCCAAGTTCAATAATTCAAAAACGGCTGAAATTACTGCAATAGTGATCATCCATTTTTTCACGGACTGTACATAAGTAAGCGTCTACCTATATAATATGCCTTTCTGGTTCAACGCACGGAGTACAAAATAATACACAGCCAAAAGAGTACAGGTAAGAATACACCTTGCACAGATTACCGGTAAGTAAGTTAGTGCGTTCCTCAACCGCTTAACGGAGCGCTGTGACATTTTTATTACGAGAATTGTTTCTCACGTTGCTTTTGACGTCGGCATGCGTTTTTTAAACGGTAACATTACACTCTTAACTCCATAGTAATAAAATACCATTTACAATAGCATGAGCTTTCGCTTGCCTTTAAAATACAATTTTATTTTTCACGTAGGAACGCGTTTATGGAGTAGGGCGTAAAGTTTAAATTGGTTTGAATGGAGGGCTAGGTTCGAATGCAGTTATGATGTGACGGTATGAGAGTGTTTTGATATTAATGAATTCTATGAGTTATTCGTTCATGAACAAAAAACAATAAATTTGATCACCCGCGACCGTTAGACAGCTACGTTCTGTGCGAAAAATGTGTGTTTTCATGCAGCAAGACCTAATCAGAATAACATAAATAAAAATTGTAATAAAAAACACGAAAAAATTCGGTGTTGAGCCCTCGGTCGACTCACACTTGTCCCGGTTTTTCTAAGAATTGAAATCAATTTCTCTTTCATCTCCAATAAACAGAAAGAGGTAAAGCACACATAACATCTAAAAGAACTACATAACAATTCCCAAACGTCGTTATTAGTTACAATACCAATAAATTTCTACCAATAAAACACAGAATACCCCGCGGCGACCCGATGAGCTGATGACCTCTTAATATGGGCAGCGGCGGCTTATTCTGACTGATGTCTGAGCCCTGTAAACGATCAAATTGTTTGTCAAATTTTACATAGTTGACAAACATTTGATAGTAAGCGAAGTCTCAGATATTATAAAGCGTATAGCCAAACTGAAATGGCAATGGGCTTGTCATATTGCCCGAAAATCAGACTATGGTGCAGGGATTTACTGGAATGGAGACCGTGGGAACATAACTGACCGGTTGGAAGACCTCAGGTGCGCTGGAAGGACGACATCGGAAAAGTGGCAGAGAAGAACTGGATGCAGACAACCCAGAACAGAGCGAAATGGAGGAAGTTGAAGGAGGCCTACACCAAGTTAGTCGAGGAAGGCTTGAGATGATGATGATGATAGTAAGCGGTTTTGTCTGACGCGTTTGTCAAATTATTTGATAGCAGACTTTCCACATGATATTAAGTCTAACAGAAGCAATATTATAGGTGAGATTGACAAAGTGTTTTCAAAAAGTTCTTTATAGCGATAAGGCCGCTCATTGGTACCTTGTGTTATTTGTGTACCTTTTTTCTGTTTCCTTATATGGAGTTCAATGAAGAGTTCTCGTAGTTAATTGTATTGTAGCGAAAGTTTTTTTTGTTCTCCGTTATTCTTAAAATAGGATATTAGCGTAGATCTCCGACGTAACTAAGTATATAAAACTCTTTATTATACAAACGAACTTTTTGCTACAAATTTCATTTCTAAATACAAGCGTTTTTGCTGACTGTACTTTCAACCAAGTTTCAAGTCAATCCTATCACTGAAAGTGGGTCATAATGAACTTTGAAGATTTGAATACAGACAAACAAACCGCAACAGGTGAAACTAAATAAAAGCTTGTAAAAACAAAGGAACTAGAATACGTTTAACAGTACACCCAGAATACCACCGCCGAGTGTCGGCCAGCCATCGGTTTGGAATTAGCTACGGATTAACATGACAATTAAACGTTTAACTTCGCGCTTTCCCCGTCAGTTAGATTACTTTATCGTGGCCAGTTAAACGTCGTTTAGTTAACTTATTGTTCTCGTTGAGTTAAACCTGTGAGTCGGATTTATATTAGCTTTGATTTGAATAGTGTCGCACTCAGAGACAGCAATTTGATGAATGCTTAACTTCACGTCTTCAAATTTTTAAAAGGAAAATTTCTAAATATATAGTTGTGATTAAATGTTTTGACCGGGTAGCTTGATGGTTAAATAACCTGACTATGAAGCTTGAGGTCCCGAATTCGATTTCCGATGGGGCAAATATTTGTATGATAAGTATGAATGTTTATTGAAGTCTTGGATGTTTGATATCTATATTAAGTATTATTTATCCGTAGTACCCATAGTGCATGCGCTTTGTCTAGTTTGGGTCAACTGATGTCAATTGTTTCATGATAAAGTAATTTATTAAAAATACAGGTTCACATTTCTTAACCCAGACTCTCTATTTGGCGGAGGCTGACTTGTGTCAACCTTAGGCAATCAGTTAACTTCCTAACAACGAGTTGATTTTACCTCACGTAACCTAAGATGACACAAGTTGGTAACAACGCTTTTTAATACCTATCGGAAAAACCATTTTAAATTACAAATGACAAGCCAAGTTCGCCAGTTATGGGCACAAGAGGACAAACGTTCAATGAACTTTAACTCCGCTCCTGTGACTCATTTTCAGGAGCTGTAGATTCGTGTGGACATGCTAGTTGTTAAGTGAATTTTGTTTTTGTGCTATTATTATGCAGGGTCCGAAATACCGGTAAAAAATATAACAATACAACATTAATAGGTACCGGTAAATATACCGCTACAATTACATACCCGCAAAATTTTGAGTTAATGGTATTTTGTGAAAGGAGGTGGGGTTGGTAACGACATATTTTACTGGTACTTGTTGAAGGAAGACTGGCGTAGTTATAGTCGAGCGAGCTGGCAACGTCGCATTGTGTTATCGTTAGTTTATCGTTACCAAGATATCGGTGTTAATTTCTGTACTTGTGGTATCGTTACTGAAACAACATCATCATGTCAGCCGAAAGACGTCCACTGCTGGACATAGGCCTCACCCAAGGCTCTCCGCTCAGACCGGACTGAAATAACATTACTTTGCATATACCAGTAAAATACGATAAATAACGGTACTTATCTGGTTAACATTAGGTAATGATAATGTCAACCAGATAAGTACCACCAGTGTTAACCAGGGACTGATCCCTGCGAGACTAGGTGTAAGTATGAATGATCATGGTGTAAATTAATATATTCGGTCATAGTAGTGTGTAAAAAAAATTGCAAATGTGATTATTAGCAATTAACAATTCTAAATTTATTTGACATGGACCCATATTATTTATATTATTTTAATTACCACATTTTTAATGACTCTTTGACGTAGGAAAATTTCGATTAAGGAATGAAGTAATTAATATCAGAGCATGACTACCTATAATTTAATGTAAACAATTTTGACATTATGATTATCCTAGACTTTGTTTTTAATTATTATTGTGTGCCCTTACAGAACCGCTGAAAATAATTTGGTTTAAAAAAATGCGTCACACAAATAGTAAACCCATGCGAAAGACTCTTCTTGTGTGTACTTAACGTGTAAAAAGAGGTTACGTAAGTATATCTTAAGTAGTAAAAGGCTGCATTGCTTACAATTGCTTCCACACCAGCAAAAGTCGTATCTACGTGCTTCCAACGCGGTCGTCCCATGAAAAGCGGATCGGTAATAAATCGCTCGACAATGTTGGCTTACGACACACAGCCACATAAAATTGAACTGCGGGACAATATTGTGATACTAATGTCTCTCTTTAAATTATTAACGTTTATATGGTGACAGAATTTGACTGTTTGACAATAAGATATGCTCATCTGCGGATGCAAAAATAGAAAATGGATTTTTGTGGTACCTACCTAATCTATATCCGCAGGCTAGGGACTATATATAGATTAAATTAAATTAAAACAATGTTTTCATTCATTATGTTTTCAAGGTGGTGGGTCCAGGCGGAGATGGCGGGATGATCCGGACGTGTTCCTTAACGACTGGGCATAGACTGTTCAAAATCAGGACCAATGAAGGACATGGGAGGCCTTTGCCCAGCAGTGGGACACTTCTCCAGGCTAGTTTATGCATTAGCAGGAGTAGAAGTAGACTTGAAAATAACAATCGTCTAAGTATTAGTGCTAACTCGGGGGATAAGGTTAGCCGAAGAAGCTGGCGGCGTTGCTTTTTTTTAATGACACTGCGAGGTTATCACGTCCTATCGTTTATACATATAGCTGCTAAATACTGTCAGATTACGACAGTTCAAATACTTCTTGCAGTAAAACACGTTATATTTATATCCATAACAAAAGTGATGAATCCGTAAGGTATCAGCATTCAGCGTTAGCCCTACTTAAAAGATTATGGGTTGACTTGCAAGACATCTGAGCTTCAACGAGAGAAGTCTTTTAAAAAGTGTGCATTTCCATTTTGACGTTAGTTGAATTGAACCTTCCGATCTGGTTGGGTGATTTTTTGTGTTCCTTTAAGAGAAAATAAGCTCTTTTGAAATGCAGAAGTCAGTTATCAATCAGAAGCTTTTGAGATCATTGTGTATTGAATTTTGATGGATTTTTGTTAAATATTTTATTTACGGTCAATTAAATATCTACAATAGTTGAGGGTGCTAAGAGAGACAAGGTTTTTTTACGGCAATTTCGACGTACAATTGCATTTATTTGGCTCGGGTACATCTGGTGACTCCAAGTACTTCAACCAAAGCTAATCTTTTTTTCTTTTGTCGATTAGATTTTAAGCTATAAATAAGGGAAATATTTCAAGTCGATTTTCAGCTACCTATTTTATATTTCTGATAGTATAGGATTTAATAAAAATATCGCATCGCTTCTAGATCCCATATTTTGTCAACCATAATCATCATATATATATATATACCGGGTGTACAATCCAAATGGGTCAGTATGGAGAAGTCGGAAACTATGAGAGATAGCGAGATCTGTTCTTAGGAACCATGACGTCGATTTTAGATTTAATAATAATTACATTCAAACTTTTTTATTAACTCTCATACATAACCGGGAATCGAATCTGGTCAATATTTTTGTACCCTAGTTAAGTAAAAAGGACCAAATTTGGCTACGAAATCTTGTCAAAGATGAAATCTACAAATCAAATTACGACAATGTAGAAGATTTAACTACAGCCTTAGAAAACATTTTAACACATATGCACCCCATAAAAATACGAAATGCAATCTTGCGATCGTTACCTAAAATAATTAATCTTTGCATTTAACGGAATGGCTACCATTTTGAACATTTACTGAAATAAATGTATGAGAGTTAATAACAAAGTTTAAATGTAATTATTATTAAATCTAAAATCGACGTCATGGTTCCTAAGAACAGATCTCGCTATCTCTCATAGTTTCCGACTTCTCCATACTGACCCATTTGGATTGTACACCCGGTATATATATATATATATATATTTTTTAACAGAAACTTATTATTTACTGATGCTGCAGACTTTAGAAGAGAAACTAGATTTTTGCGGATCGTTTAATAAAACAAATGTTGTGTCGGTGTCCGTTTAGTTTACGTGTGAAAGAGATTGATGTTATTTCCTGGCGAATTTAAAATAATCCAGACCGTTTACACGGAAGGACAGAAATAACTCTTATTTTGCAATTCGAATTGAATCGGTAACAAAATTGAAGTAATAAAAGTAACAGTAGTTATTCGAGCCGAGCTTTATAATAAGATCACACGATTCATAATGGTCCTTAAACCATTATGTAGAGTTGTATACATCAATTTATCTACACACAGTAAGTATGTAAGATGGGTTCGGATGCCGAAGACATAACAAACTTGTCACGAATTAGAATGTCTTTTTTAATTAACGACAAACTAATAATTAATGACTAAGTATTGAATTGTATCGCTTTTTTAAAGATTTTCCAAATTAGAATTACATTACCTTACTAAATTTTTTATAGTAAAACTGTTTGTCGAAATGCTGGTCATTTCCTACGGTTTCTGAACGCATTATAAAGGAGTTATGATGTTCCATGTGTGTAGATAATAGTACGTTATTTACCATTGCCGGGGCAACATGCATACCTACTCAAGACAAGCAGCTTCTGCAGACTATCAAAGCTTGCAGCATTAGAAACACAAATGATTAATTAAGGATGGCATAAGACAGACAGACAACGAAGCACTTATCAATTTTACGTTGTTTGGAACAATAGCGAACAAAACAAAATCAAAATGAGCAGGTGTGGGGGCAGATGCGCCTGCGCTTACTGCTGTATCGTAAATGGGGGATCAGTTAAGCTACAGTATGGTTTGCGGTCTGGCATAGTTAGGATAGTTTCAGTTATTATTATTATCGTACGGCCTTTCGAATTAATAATAATATAACGATGTGATAGGCTGTTTACTGTGGAGCGCCGCAGTCGTACACCGGCGAGTCCCTAAGGCCCCACTTGTGCAGGCAGTGGTTGCTGCGGGCGACTTCCGTGCGGATGCGGTTCAGCGTCGTCCAATTCTTACGGCTAGCTTTGAAGCCAGGCAACTGGGCGAACGGGCTCCCCACGAGGTCACCCGCCGAGCACTCTTGGGACTCCCAGTCAGCTGACCAGGCAGACCGAATGTTGAAGGGTTGGTGGATGGCGGGGTCTGACCAGAGAGGCATACACGAGGGGAGTCGCTGCGGTATGTGCCTGTCCAGGGTTCTGGTAATCTAGCTTCTAGGTTCTAGGGGACCTTGTCCGACGTCGTCTTGTCCAACCGAGGCAGGTAGAAGTCCACCAACAACGGTACTGCAGCTTGGATACTGCCACTACTGATACTGGATGATGGTTCTCATGGGTTGCGGTGATCGCTTACCATCAGGTGACCACTTGCTCGTTTTCCTCCCTCTTACAATAATAAAAAATCTTTTAACAAAAAGTAAAACCGACTTCAAAAAAAACCTCATGAAAAAAAACATAAAATAATCCCCAAAAAGCCATGAGTTTTATGGCCTAGCAGAAATATGAAGTCGGTGCTTCATTCCAAGAATATTCCGCTAGCACCGCACGGACTTCATATTTCTGCTAGGCCATAAAACTCATGGCTTTTTGGGGATTATTTAATGTTTTTTTTCCGAGGTCTTTTTTTTGTTAAAAGATTTTTTATTTCACAATTTTTAGTTATATATTTAAAACTAGTATTTTGGGTGGGGGCCGCGGGCCCCGAGGGGCCCGCGGAGGGTTCCCTGCCACCATGTTTTTTTTTAATATCCTTAACCTAACCAATTATCAAACTAACAAACTAAGCAACTAATTAACCAACCAACTTATAAACTAACCAAATAACCAATCAACCAACCAACCAACCAACCAACCAACCAACCAACCAACAAACTAACCAACTAACCAACCAACCAATCAACCAACCAACTAACAAACTAACCAACTAAAAAACTATCAAACTACCAAACTAACCAACTAACCAACTATCAAACTACCAAACAAACCAACTAACCAAGTATCAAACTATCAAACTACCAAACTAACCAACTAACCAACTATCAAACTAACAAACTACCAAACTAACCAACTATCAAACTAACCAACTAACCAACCAACAATTTAACAAACTAACCAACTAACCAACCAACAAACCAACTAACCAAATAACCAACCAATCAACCAACCAACCAACCAACCAACCAACCAACCAACTAACCAACTAACTAACCAACCAATCAACTAACCAACTAACAAACTAACCAACTAACAAACTATCAAACTACCAAACTAACCAACTAACCAACTATCAAACTACCAAAATAACCAACTAACCAACTATCAAACTACCAAACTAACCAACTAACCAAGTATCAAACTATCAAACTACCAAACTAACCAACTAACCCACTATCAAACTACCAAAATAACCAACTTACCAACTATCAAACTGCCAAACTAACCAACTAACCAAGTATCAAACTACCAAACTAACCAACTAACCAAGTATCAAACTACCAAACTAACCAACTAACCAACTATCAAACTACCAAACTAACCAACTAACCAAGTATCAAACTATCAAACTACCAAACTAACAAACTATCAAACTAACCAACTAACTAACCAACAAACTAACAAACTAACCAACTAACCAACTAACCAACTAACCAACCAACCAACCAACCAACCAACAAACCAACTAACCAACCAACCAATCAACCAACCAACCAACCAACCAACCAACTAACCAACCAACAAACTAACCAACTAACCAATCAACCAACCAACTAACAAACTAACCAACTAACCAACCAACCAATCATCAAACCAACCAATCAATCAACCAACCAACCAACCAACCAACCAACCAACCAACCAACCAACCAACCAACCAACCAACAAACTAACCAACTAACAAACTAACCAAATAACCAACCAACCAATCAACCAACCAACCAACCAACCAACCAACCAATAAACCAACTAACCAACCAACCAACCAACCAACCAACCAACCAACTAACCAACAAACAAACCAACTAACCAACCAACCAAGTATCAAACTACCAAACGAACCAACTAACCAAGTATCAAACTATCAAACTACCAAACTAACCAACTAACCAACTATCAAACTACCAAACTAACCAACCAACCAAGTATTAAACTATGAAATTAACCAAGTATCAAACTATCAAACTACCAAACTATCAAACTAACCAACTAACCAAGTATCAAACTACCAAACTAACCAACTAACCAAGTATCAAACTATCAAACTACCAAACTAACCAAGTATCAAACTATCAAACTACCAAACTAACCAACTAACCAACTATCAAACTACCAAACTAACCAACTAACCAAGTATCAAACTATCAAACTAACCAACTATCAAATTATCAAACTACCAAACTAACCAATAACCCAGTATCAAACTATCAAACTAACCAACTAACCAACCAACAAACTAACAAACTAACCAACTAACCAACCAACCAACCAACAAACCAACTAACCAAATAACCAACCAACCAATCAACCAACCAACCAACCAACCAACCAACCAACCAACCAACCAACCAACAAACTAACCAAATAACCAACCAACCAAGTATCAAACTACCAAACTAACCAAGTATCAAACTATCAAACTACCAAACTAACCAACTAACCAAGTATCAAACTACCAAACTAACCAACTAACCAAGTATCAAACTATCAAACTACCAAACTAACGAACTAACCAACTACCAAACTAACCAACTAACCAAGTATTAAACTATGGAACTAACCAACTATCAAACTATCAAACTACCAAACTAACCAACTAACCAAGTATCAAACTATCAAACTACCAAACTAACCAACTAAACAACTATCAAACCATCAAACTACAAAACTAACCAACTTTTAAACTAACCAACTAACCAACCAACAAACTAACAAACTAACGAACTAACCAACCAACCAACCAACCAACCAACCAACAAACCAACTAACCAAATAACTAACCAACTAATCAACCAACCAACCAACCAACTAACCAACCAACAAACCAACTAACCAACCAACCAACCAACCAACCAACAAACTAACCAACTTACCTACCAACTAACCAATCAACTAACCAAGTATCAAACTATCAAACTACCAAACTAACCAAGTATCAAACTATCAAACTACCAAACTAACCAACTAACCAACTATCAAACTACCAAACTAACCAACTAACCAAGTATCAAACTTTCAAACTAACCAACTATCAAACTATCAAACTACCAAACTAACCAATTAACCAAGTATCAAACTATCAAACTATCAAACTAACCAAGTATCAAACTATCAAACTACCAAATCAACCAAGTATCAAACTATCAATTTACCAAACTAACCAACTAACCAAGTATCAAACTATCAAACTACCAAACTAACCAAGTATCAAACTATCAAACTACCAAACTAACCAACTAACCAAGTATCAAACTATCAAACTAACCAACTATCAAACTATCAAACTACCAAACTAACCAACTAACCAACCAACCAACAAACCAACTAACCAAATAACCAACCAACCAATCAACCAACCAACAAACCAACCAACCAACCAACCAACCAACAAACTAAACAACTAACAAACTAACCAAATAACCAACCAACCAACCAACCAACTAACAAACTAACCAACCAACAAACTAACAAACTAACAAACTAACCAACTAACCAACCAACCAACCAACAAACCAACTAACCAAATAACTAACCAACCAATCAACCAACCAACCAACCAACTAACCAACCAACAAACCAACTAACCAACCGACCAACTAACCAACCAACCAACCAACCAACCAACAAACTAATCAACTAACCAACCAACCAACCAACCAATCAACCAACCAACTAACTAACCACCAAACCAATCAACCAACCTACTAACAAACTAACCAAGTATCAAACTATCAAACTACCAAACTAACCAACTAACCAACTATCAAACTACCAAACTAACCAACTAACCAACCAACCAATCAACCAACCAACCAACCAACAAACCAACCAACCAACCAACCAACCAACCAACCAACCAACTAACCAACCAACCAACGAACCAACCAACCAACCAATAAACTAACCAACTAACCAACCAACCAATCAACCAACCAACTAACAAACTAACCAACTAACAAACTATCAAACTACCAAACTAACCAAATAACCAACTATCAAACTACCAAACTAAACAACTAATCAAGTATCAAACTATCAAACTATCAAACTAACCAACTATCAACTTATCAAACTACCAAACTAACCAACAATCAATTTTGTATGGCGGCCATCTTGTTTTCGCCATTTTGAAGAAACTTTGACCGGCTCACCCATTGGTTGGCTGTTCTGAGCGACTTTAGTTCCGGGCAAACTCGGTAGGTCAAGTCGATACATAGAGCTACCCCATGCGTCGGGTCAGTTTCCAAGTTCAGGTCAATTTAGTATTTTTTTGTTGGTCGTGACGGCATTTCTGATGTGATGGTGTATAGAGTCGAACCCAACCTCTAAAGGCTGCTACAAAACAACAGTAAGTCAGTGAGTCAGACATTACATTGTATGGCGGCCATCTTGGAAAATTGAGAAATCGAAAAAATAATTATGGCGTTGAATATTGTGGCCTTCAAGAGCCCTGGATGCAAAATTTCAATCGAATCAAACAAAAAAAATATCGCGGCCATTTTGAATCCGCCATCTTAGAAAAAAAGATTGCTTCATTAGATTACCCTTCCTATTTTGAACAACATTAGTTCAAGCACCTTATATCTATCTAGACTGGCCTCTGAGATATTCGCTTTTCAATTTTGTATGGTGGCCATCTTGGAAAATTGAGAAATCGAAAAAATAATTATGGCGTTGCATATTGTGGCCTTCAAGAGCCCTGAATGCAAAATTTCAATCGAATCAAACAAAAAAAAATTTCGCCGCCATTTTGAATCCGCCATCTTGGAAAAAAAAATTGCTTCATTAGATTACCCTTCCAATTTTGAACAACATTAGTTCAAGCACCTTGTGTCTATCTAGACTGGCCTCTGAGATATTCGCTTTTCAATTTTGTATGGCGGCCATCTTGTTTTCGCCATTTTGAAAAACTTTGACCGGCTTACCCATTGGCTAGCTGTTCTGAGCGACTTTAGTTCCGGGCAAACTCGGTAGGTCAAGTCGTCGCGGAGAACTACTCATGTGTCTGGTCAATTTCCACATTCAGGTCAATTTCATACTTTTTTAGTGGTCGAGGCGGCATTTCTGATGCGATGTTGTAGAGAGTTGTACCCCACCCTTCATGGGTTCTTCAAAACAGCATGTCAGTGAGCCAGATTTTCCATCGTATGGCGGCCATCTTGGAAAATTGAAAAATCGAAAAACTAATTACGGCGTTTGATTCAGTTACCCTCGAGAGCCCTGGATGCAAAATTTCAATAGGATCAGAGTAAAAAAAAAAAACGCCGCCATTTTGAATCCGCCATCTTGAAAAAAAAACTATCCCGATAGATTACCCCTCCCACCCTGAATGACATTTGGTCGAGCACCTGTCATCCATCTCGACTGGTTTGCGAGATAATCGCGTTTCAATTTTGTATGGCGGCCATCTTGTTTTCGCCATTTTGAAAAGATTTTGACCGGCTCACCCATTGGCTGGCTGTTCTGAGCGACTTTAGTTTCGGGCAAACTCGGTAGGTCGAGCCGTTGCAGAGAGCCGCTACCTAAGTCAGGTCACTTTCCACGTTCAGGTCAATTTCGTATTTTTCCTGAGGTCGGGGCGGCATTTTGGATACGACGACGTACACAGTTCCACCCCATCCCTCGTGGGTTCTTCAAAACAGCATGTCAGTGAGTGAGTGAGTGAGTCAGTGGGTGTCGAGCTATATATATAGTAACTAGTATTTTGGGTGGGGGCCGCGGGCCCCGAGGGGCCCGCGGAGGGTTCCCTGCCACCATGTTTTTTTTTAATATCCTTAACCTAACCAATTATCAAACTAACAAACTAAGCAACTAACCAAGTATCAAACAATCAAACTAACAAATTAATCAACTTCTCAACTAACCAACCAACCAACCAAACAACAAACAAACCAACCAACCAACCAACCAACCAACCAACCAACCAACCAACCAACCAACCAACCAACCAACCAACTAACAAACTAACCAACTAAAAAACTATCAAACTACCAAACTAACCAACTAACCAACTATCAAACTACCAAACAAACCAACTAACCAAGTATCAAACTATCAAACTACCAAACTAACCAACTAACCAACTATCAAACTAACAAACTACCAAACTAACCAACTATCAAACTAACCAACTAACCAACCAACAATTTAACAAACTAACCAACTAACCAACCAACAAACCAACTAACCAAATAACCAACCAATCAACCAACCAACCAACCAACCAACCAACCAACCAACTAACCAACTAACTAACCAACCAATCAACTAACCAACTAACAAACTAACCAACTAACAAACTATCAAACTACCAAACTAACCAACTAACCAACTATCAAACTACCAAAATAACTAACTAACCAACTATCAAACTACCAAACTAACCAACTAACCAAGTATCAAACTATCAAACTACCAAACTAACCAACTAACCCACTATCAAACTACCAAAATAACCAACTTACCAACTATCAAACTGCCAAACTAACCAACTAACCAAGTATCAAACTACCAAACTAACCAACTAACCAAGTATCAAACTACCAAACTAACCAACTAACCAACTATCAAACTACCAAACTAACCAACTAACCAAGTTTCAAACTATCAAACTACCAAACTAACCAACTAACCAACTATCAAACTATCAAACTACCAAACTAACAAACTATCAAACTAACCAACTAACTAACCAACAAACTAACAAACTAACCAACTAACCAACTAACCAACTAACCAACCAACCAACCAACAAACCAACTAACCAACCAACCAATCAACCAACCAACCAACCAACCAACCAACCAACTAACCAACCAACAAACTAACCAACTAAACAATCAACCAACCAACTAACAAACTAACCAACTAACCAACCAACCAATCAACAAACCAACCAACCAATCAACCAACCAACCAATCAACCAACCAACCAACCAACCAACCAACCAACCAACCAACCAACCAACCAACCAACCAACAAACTAACCAACTAACAAACTAACCAAATAACCAACCAACCAATCAACCAACCAACCAACCAACCAACCAACCAACCAATAAACCAACTAACCAACCAACCAACCAACCAACCAACCAACCAACTAACCAACAAACAAACCAACTAACCAACCAACCAAGTATCAAACTACCAAACTAACCAACTAACCAAGTATCAAACTATCAAACTACCAAACTAACCAACTAACCAACTATCAAACTACCAAACTAACCAACCAACCAAGTATTAAACTATGAAATTAACCAAGTATCAAACTATCAAACTACCAAACTACCAAACTAACCAACTAACCAAGTATCAAACTACCAAACTAACCAACTAACCAAGTATCAAACTATCAAACTACCAAACTAACCAAGTATCAAACTATCAAACTACCAAACTAACCAACTAACCAAGTATCAAACTACCAAACTAACCAACTAACCAAGTATCAAACTATCAAACTAACCAACTATCAAATTATCAAACTACCAAACTAACCAATAACCCAGTATCAAACTATCAAACTAACCAACTAACCAACCAACAAACTAACAAACTAACCAACTAACCAACCAACCAACCAACAAACCAACTAACCAAATAACCAACCAACCAATCAACCAACCAACCAACCAACCAACCAACCAACCAACCAACCATCAAACTAACCAAATAACCAACCAACCAATCAACCAACCAACCAACCAACCAACCAACCAACCAACCAACCAACCAACCAACCAACCAACCGACCAACCAACCAACCAACTAACCAACCAACCAACAAACTAACCAACTAACCAACCAACCAAGTATCAAACTACCAAACTAACCAAGTATAAAACTACCAAACTACCAAACTAACCAACTAACCAAGTATCAAACTACCAAACTAACCAACTAACCAAGTATCAAACTATCAAACTACCAAACTAACGAACTAACCAACTACCAAACTAACCAACTAACCAAGTATTAAACTATGGAACTAACCAACTATCAAACTATCAAACTACCAAACTAACCAACTAACCAAGTATCAAACTATCAAACTACCAAACTAACCAAATAACCAACTATCAAACTATCAATCTACAAAACTAACCAACTTTTAAACTAACCAACTAACCAACCAACAAACTAACAAACTAACGAACTAACCAACCAACCAACCAACCAACCAACCAACAAACCAACTAACCAAATAACTAACCAACTAATCAACCAACCAACCAACCAACTAACCAACCAACAAACCAACTAACCAACCAACCGACCAACCAACCAACAAACTAACCAACTTACCTACCAACTAACCAATCAACTAACCAAGTATCAAACTATCAAACTACCAAACTAACCAAGTATCAAACTATCAAACTACCAAACTAACCAACTATCAAACTATCAAACTAACCAACTAACCAACCAACCAACCAACCAACCAACCAACAAACCAACTAACCAAATAACTAACTAACCAATCAACCAACCAACCAACCATTTAACAAACCAACCAAACAACCAACAAACTAACCGACCAACCAACCAATCAACCAACCAACCAATCAACCAACCAACTAACAAACTAACCAAGTATCAAACTATCAAACTACCAAACTAACCATCTATCGAACTACCAAACTAACCAACTAACCAAGTATCAAACTACCAAATTAACCAACTAACCAACTATCAAACTAACAAACTAACCAACTAACCAAATATCAAACTACCAAACTAACCAACTAACCAAGTATCAAACTACCAAACTAACCAACTAACCAAGTATCAAACTACCAAACTAACCAACTAACCAAGTATCAAACTATCAAACTACCAAACTAACGAACTAACCAACTACCAAACTAACCAACTAACCAAGTATTAAACTATGGAACTAACCAACTATCAAACTATCAAACTACCAAACTAACCAACTAACCAAGTATCAAACTATCAAACTACCAAACTAACCAAATAACCAACTATCAAACTATCAAACTACAAAACTAACCAACTTTTAAACTAACCAACTAACCAACCAACAAACTAACAAACTAACGAACTAACCAACCAACCAACCAACCAACCAACCAACAAACCAACTAACCAAATAACTAACCAACTAATCAACCAACCAACCAACCAACTAACCAACCAACAAACCAACTAACCAACCAACCGACCAACCAACCAACAAACTAACCAACTTACCTACCAACTAACCAATCAACTAACCAAGTATCAAACTATCAAACTACCAAACTAACCAAGTATCAAACTATCAAACTACCAAACTAACCAACTATCAAACTATCAAACTAACCAACTAACCAACCAACCAACCAACCAACCAACCAACAAACCAACTAACCAAATAACTAACTAACCAATCAACCAACCAACCAACCATTTAACAAACCAACCAAACAACCAACAAACTAACCGACCAACCAACCAATCAACCAACCAACCAATCAACCAACCAACTAACAAACTAACCAAGTATCAAACTATCAAACTACCAAACTAACCATCTATCGAACTACCAAACTAACCAACTAACCAAGTATCAAACTACCAAATTAACCAACTAACCAACTATCAAACTAACAAACTAACCAACTAACCAAATATCAAACTACCAAACTAACCAACTAACCAAGTATCAAACTATCAAACTAACCAACTAACCAAGTACCAAACTATCAATCTAACCAACTATCAAACTATCAAACTACCAAATTTACCAACTAACCAACTATCAAACTACCAAACTAACCAACTAACCAAGTATTAAACTATGAAACTAACCAAGTATCAAACTATAAAACTACCAAACTAACCAACTAACCAAGTATCAAACTACCAAACAAACCAACTAACCAAGTATCAAACTATCAAACTACCAAACTAACCAACTAACCAACTATCAAACTAACAAACTACCAAACTAACCAACTATCAAACTAACCAACTAACCAACCAACAATTTAACAAACTAACCAACTAACCAACCAACAAACCAACTAACCAAATAACCAACCAATCAACCAACCAACCAACCAACCAACCAACCAACCAACTAACCAACTAACTAACCAACCAATCAACTAACCAACTAACAAACTAACCAACTAACAAACTATCAAACTACCAAACTAACCAACTAACCAACTATCAAACTACCAAAATAACTAACTAACCAACTATCAAACTACCAAACTAACCAACTAACCAAGTATCAAACTATCAAACTACCAAACTAACCAACTAACCCACTATCAAACTACCAAAATAACCAACTTACCAACTATCAAACTGCCAAACTAACCAACTAACCAAGTATCAAACTACCAAACTAACCAACTAACCAAGTATCAAACTACCAAACTAACCAACTAACCAACTATCAAACTACCAAACTAACCAACTAACCAAGTTTCAAACTATCAAACTACCAAACTAACCAACTAACCAACTATCAAACTATCAAACTACCAAACTAACAAACTATCAAACTAACCAACTAACTAACCAACAAACTAACAAACTAACCAACTAACCAACTAACCAACTAACCAACCAACCAACCAACAAACCAACTAACCAACCAACCAATCAACCAACCAACCAACCAACCAACCAACTAACCAACCAACAAACTAACCAACTAAACAATCAACCAACCAACTAACAAACTAACCAACTAACCAACCAACCAATCAACAAACCAACCAACCAATCAACCAACCAACCAATCAACCAACCAACCAACCAACCAACCAACCAACCAACCAACCAACCAACCAACCAACCAACAAACTAACCAACTAACAAACTAACCAAATAACCAACCAACCAATCAACCAACCAACCAACCAACCAACCAACCAACCAATAAACCAACTAACCAACCAACCAACCAACCAACCAACCAACCAACTAACCAACAAACAAACCAACTAACCAACCAACCAAGTATCAAACTACCAAACTAACCAACTAACCAAGTATCAAACTATCAAACTACCAAACTAACCAACTAACCAACTATCAAACTACCAAACTAACCAACCAACCAAGTATTAAACTATGAAATTAACCAAGTATCAAACTATCAAACTACCAAACTACCAAACTAACCAACTAACCAAGTATCAAACTACCAAACTAACCAACTAACCAAGTATCAAACTATCAAACTACCAAACTAACCAAGTATCAAACTATCAAACTACCAAACTAACCAACTAACCAAGTATCAAACTACCAAACTAACCAACTAACCAAGTATCAAACTATCAAACTAACCAACTATCAAATTATCAAACTACCAAACTAACCAATAACCCAGTATCAAACTATCAAACTAACCAACTAACCAACCAACAAACTAACAAACTAACCAACTAACCAACCAACCAACCAACAAACCAACTAACCAAATAACCAACCAACCAATCAACCAACCAACCAACCAACCAACCAACCAACCAACCAACCATCAAACTAACCAAATAACCAACCAACCAATCAACCAACCAACCAACCAACCAACCAACCAACCAACCAACCAACCAACCAACCAACCAACCGACCAACCAACCAACCAACTAACCAACCAACCAACAAACTAACCAACTAACCAACCAACCAAGTATCAAACTACCAAACTAACCAAGTATAAAACTACCAAACTACCAAACTAAAAAACTAACCAAGTATCAAACTACCAAACTAACCAACTAACCAAGTATCAAACTATCAAACTACCAAACTAACGAACTAACCAACTACCAAACTAACCAACTAACCAAGTATTAAACTATGGAACTAACCAACTATCAAACTATCAAACTACCAAACTAACCAACTAACCAAGTATCAAACTATCAAACTACCAAACTAACCAAATAACCAACTATCAAACTATCAAACTACAAAACTAACCAACTTTTAAACTAACCAACTAACCAACCAACAAACTAACAAACTAACGAACTAACCAACCAACCAACCAACCAACCAACCAACAAACCAACTAACCAAATAACTAACCAACTAATCAACCAACCAACCAACCAACTAACCAACCAACAAACCAACTAACCAACCAACCGACCAACCAACCAACAAACTAACCAACTTACCTACCAACTAACCAATCAACTAACCAAGTATCAAACTATCAAACTACCAAACTAACCAAGTATCAAACTATCAAACTACCAAACTAACCAACTATCAAACTATCAAACTAACCAACTAACCAACCAACCAACCAACCAACCAACCAACAAACCAACTAACCAAATAACTAACTAACCAATCAACCAACCAACCAACCATTTAACAAACCAACCAAACAACCAACAAACTAACCGACCAACCAACCAATCAACCAACCAACCAATCAACCAACCAACTAACAAACTAACCAAGTATCAAACTATCAAACTACCAAACTAACCATCTATCGAACTACCAAACTAACCAACTAACCAAGTATCAAACTACCAAATTAACCAACTAACCAACTATCAAACTAACAAACTAACCAACTAACCAAATATCAAACTACCAAACTAACCAACTAACCAAGTATCAAACTATCAAACTAACCAACTAACCAAGTACCAAACTATCAATCTAACCAACTATCAAACTATCAAACTACCAAATTTACCAACTAACCAACTATCAAACTACCAAACTAACCAACTAACCAAGTATTAAACTATGAAACTAACCAAGTATCAAACTATAAAACTACCAAACTAACCAACTAACCAAGTATCAAACTATCAAACTAACCAACTAACCAAGTATCAAACTATCAAACTACCAAACTAACCAACTAACCAACTATCAAACTACCAAACTAACTAACTTACCAAGTATTAAACTATGAAACTAACCAACTGTAAAACTATCAAATTACCAAACTAACCAACTAACCAAGTATCAAACTACCAAACTAACCAACTAACCAACTATCAAACTATCAAACTACCAAACTAACCAACTAACCAAGTATCAAACTATCAAACTAACCAACTATCAAACTATCAAACTACCAAACTAACCAACTAACCAAGTATCAAACTATCAAACTAACCAAGTATCAAACTATCAAACTACCAAACTAACCAAGTATCAAACTATCAAACTACCAAACTAACCAACTAACCAACTATCAAACTATCAAACTAACCAACTAACCAAGTATCAAACTATCAAACTACCAAACTAACCAACTATCAAACTAAGCAACCAACCAACCAACAAACCAACTAACCAACCAACCAATCAACCAAACAACCAACCAACAAACCAACCAACCAACCAACCAACAAACTAACCAACTATCAAACTATCAAACTACCAAACTAACCAAGTTTCAAACTATCAAACTACCAAACTAACCAACTAACCAACTATCAAACTACCATACTAACGAACTAACCAAGTATTAAACTATCAAACTAACCAACTAACAAACTATCAAAGTACCAAATTAACCAACTAACCAACTATCAAACTACGAAACTAACCAACTATCCAAGTATCAAACTACCAAACTAACCAACTAAGAAAGTATCAGACTGTCAAACTACCAAAGCAACCAACTACCAAACTACCAAACTAACCAACTAACCAACTATCAAACTACTAAACTAACCAACTAACCAAGTATCAAACTACCAAACTAACCAACTTACCAAGTATCAAACTACCAAACTAACCAACTAACCAAGTATGAAACTATCATACTACCAAACTTACCAACTATCAAACTACCAAACTAACCAACTAACTAACTATCAAACTACCAAACTAACCAACTACCCAACTATCAAACTAACCAACTAACTAACCAACAAACTAACAAACTAACCAACTAATCAACTAACCAACTAAGCAACCAACCAACCAACAAACCAACTAACCTACCAACCAATTAACCAACCAACCAACCAACCAACCAACCAGCCAACCAACAAACTAACCAACTAACCAACCTATCAACTAACCAACTAACCAACTATCAAACTACCAAACTAACCAACTAACCAAGTATCAAACTACCAAACTGACCAACTAACCAAGTATAAAACTATCAAACTAACCAACTAACCAACCAACCAACCAACCAGCCAACCAACCAACAAACCAACTAACCAAATAACTAACTAACCAATCAACCAACCAACCAACCAACTAACAAACCAACCAACCAACCAACAAACTAACCAACCAACCAACCAATCAACCAACCAACCAATCAACCAACCAACCAATCAGCCAACCAACTAACAAACTAACCAACTATCAAACTATCAAACTAACCAACTAACCAAGTATCAAACTATCAAACTACCAAACTAACCAACTATCAAACTATCAAACTACCAAACTAACCAACTATCAAACTAACCAACTAACTAACCAACAAACTAACAAACTAACCAACTAATCAACTAACCAACTAAGCAACCAACCAACCAACAAACCAACTAACCAACCACCCAATCAACCAACCAACCAACCAACCAACCAACCAGCCAACCAACAAACTAACCAACTAACCAACCTATCAACTAACCAACTAACCAACTATCAAACTACCAAACTAACCAACTAACCAAGTATCAAACTACCAAACTGACCAACTAACCAAGTATAAAACTATCAAACTAACCAACTAACCAACCAACCAACCAACCAACCAACCAACAAACCAACTAACCAAATAACTAACTAACCAATCAACCAACCAACCAACCATTTAACAAACCAACCAAACAACCAACAAACTAACCGACCAACCAACCAATCAACCAACCAACCAATCAACCAACCAACTAACAAACTAACCAAGTATCAAACTATCAAACTACCAAACTAACCATCTATCGAACTACCAAACTAACCAACTAACCAAGTATCAAACTACCAAATTAACCAACTAACCAACTATCAAACTAACAAACTAACCAACTAACCAAATATCAAACTACCAAACTAACCAACTAACCAAGTATCAAACTATCAAACTAACCAACTAACCAAGTACCAAACTATCAATCTAACCAACTATCAAACTATCAAACTACCAAATTTACCAACTAACCAACTATCAAACTACCAAACTAACCAACTAACCAAGTATTAAACTATGAAACTAACCAAGTATCAAACTATAAAACTACCAAACTAACCAACTAACCAAGTATCAAACTATCAAACTAACCAACTAACCAAGTATCAAACTATCAAACTACCAAACTAACCAACTAACCAACTATCAAACTACCAAACTAACTAACTTACCAAGTATTAAACTATGAAACTAACCAACTGTAAAACTATCAAATTACCAAACTAACCAACTAACCAAGTATCAAACTACCAAACTAACCAACTAACCAACTATCAAACTATCAAACTACCAAACTAACCAACTAACCAAGTATCAAACTATCAAACTAACCAACTATCAACTTATCAAACTACCAAACTAACCAACAATCAATTTTGTATGGCGGCCATCTTGTTTTCTCCATTTTGAAAAAACTTTGACCGGCTCACCCATTGGTTGGCTGTTCTGAGCGACTTTAGTTCCTGGCAAACTCGGTAGGTCAAGTCGTTACAGAGAGCTACCCCATGTGTCGGGTCAGTTTCCAAGTTCAGGTCGATTATTTATTTTTTTGTTGGTCGTGGCGGCATTTCTGATGGGATGGTGTATGGAGTCGAACCCAACCTCTAAAGGCTGCTACAAAACAACAGTAAGACAGTGAGTCAGACATTACATTGTATGGCGGCCATTTTGGAAAATTGAGAAATCGAAAAAATAATTATGGAGTTAAATATTGTGGCCTTCAAGAGCCCTGGATGCAAAATTTCAATCGAATCAAACAAAAAAAATTTCGCCGCCATTTTGAATCCGCCATCTTGGAAAAAAAAAATTGCTTTATTAGATTACCCCTCTTATTTTGAACAACATTAGTTTAAGCACCTTATATCTATCTAGACTGGCCTCTGAGATATTTGCTTTTCAATTTTGTATGGCGGCCATCTTGTTTTCGTCTTTTTGAAAAACTTTGACCGGCTTACCCATTGGCTGGCTGTTCTGAGCGACTTTAGTTTCGAGCAAACTCGGTAGGTCAAGTCGTCGCGGAGAACTACCCATGTGTCAGGTCAATTTCCACACTCAGGTCAATTTCATACTTTTTAAGTGGTCGAGGCGGCATTTTTAATGCGATGTTGTAGAGAGTTGTACCCCACCCTTCATGGGTTCTTCAAAACAGCATGTCAGTGAGCCAGATTTTCCATCGTATGGCGGCCATCTTGGAAAATTGAAAAATCGAAAAACCAATTACGGCGTTTGATTCAGTGGCCCTCAAGAGCCCTGGATGCAAAATTTCAATCGAATCAGAGCAAAAAAGAAAGTGGCCGCCATTTTGAATCCGCCATCTTGGAAAAAAAATTATCCCGATAGATTACCCCTCCCACCCTGAATGACATTTGGTCGAGCACCTGTCATAAATCTCTATTGGTTTGCGAGATAATCGCGTTTCAATTTTGTATGGCGGCCATCTTGTTTTCGCCATTTTGAAAAGATTTTGACCGGCTCACCCATTGGCTGGCTGTTCTGAGCGACTTTAGTTTCGGGCAAACTCGGTAGGTCGAGCCGTTGCAGAGAACCGCTACCTGAGTCAGGTTACTTTCCACATTCAGGTCGATTTCGTATTTTTCCTGGGGTCGGAGTGGCATTTTGGATACGATAATGTATACAGTTCCACCCCAACCCTCGTGGGTTCTTCAAAACAGCATGTCAGTGAGTGAGTGAGTCAGTGGGTATCGAGCTATATATATTATAACTAGTATTTTGGGTGGGGGCCGCGGGCCCCGAGGGGCCCGCGGAGAGTTCCCTGCCACCATGTTTTTTTTTAATATCCTTAACCTAACCAATTATCAAACTAAGCAACTAATTAACCAACCAACTTATAAACTAACCAAATACCCAATCAACCAACCAACTTATTAACTAACCAAATAACCAATCAACCAACCAACCAAGCAACCAACCAACCAACCAACCAACCAACCAACCAACCAACCAACCAACCAACAAACAAACTAACCAACTAACCAACCAACCAATCAACCAACCAACTAACAAACTAACCAACTAACCAACTATCAAACTACCAAACAAACCAACTAACCAAGTATCAAACTATGAAACTAACCAACTATCAAACTACCAAACTAACCAACTAACCAAGTATCAAACCATCAAACTGCCAAAGTAACCAACTAACCAACTATCAAACTACCAAACTAATCAACTAACCAACTATCAAACTACCAAACTAACCAACTAACCAAGTATCAAACTATCAAACTAACCAAGTATCAAACTATCAAACTACCAAACTAACCAACTATCAAACTATCAAACTACCAAACTAACCAACTATCCAAGTATCAAACTATCAAACTACCAAACTAACCAACTAACCGAGTATCAAACTATCAAACTACCAAACTAACCAACTATCAAACTACAAAACTAAACAACTTTCAAACTAACCAACTAACCAACCAACAAACTAACAAACTAACAAACTAACCAACTAACCAACCAACCAACCAACAAACCAACTAACCAAATAACTAACCAACCAATCAACCAACCAACCAACCAACTAACCAACCAACAAACCAACTAACCAACAAACCAACCAACCAACAAACTAACCAACTAACCAACCAACTAACCAATCAACCAACCAACTAACAAACTAACCAAGTATCAAACTATCAAACTACCAAACTAACCAAGTATCAAACTATCAAACTACAAAACTAACCCACTAACCAACTATCAAACTACCAAACTAACCAACTAACCAAGTATCAAACTATCAAACTAACCAAGTATCAAACTATCAAACTACCAAACTAACCAAGTATCAAACTATCAAACTACCAATTTAACCAACTAACCAACTATCAAACTACCAAACTAACCAACTAACCAAGTATCAAACTATCAAACTACCAAACTAACCAACTAACCAACTATCAAACTACCAAACTAACTAAATAACCAAGTATTAAACTATGAAATTAACCAAGTACCAAACTATCAAACTACCAAACTACCAAACTAACCAACTAACCAAGTATCAAACTACCAAACTAACCAACTAACCAAGTATCAAACTATCAAACTACCAAACTAACCCACTAACCAACTATCAAACTACCAAACTAACCGACTAACCAAGTATTAAACTATGAAACTAACCAAGTATCAAACTATCAAACTACCAAACTAACCAACTAACCAAGTATCAAACTACCAAACTAACCAACTAACCAAGTATCAAACTATCAAACTACCAAACTAACGAACTAACCAACTACCAAACTAACCAACTAACCAAGTGTTAAACTATGGAACTAACCAACTATCGAACTATCAAACTACCAAACTAACCAACTAACCAAGTATCAAACTATCAAACTACCAAACTAACCAACTAACCAACTATCAAACTATCAAACTACAAAACTAACCAACTTTTAAACTAACCAACTAACCAACCAACAAACTAAGAAACTAACAAACTAACGAACTGACCAACCAACCAACCAACCAACAAACCAACTAATCAACCAACCAACCAACCAACTAACTAACCAACAAACCAACTAACCAACCAACCAACCAACCAACAAACTAACCAACTTACCTACCAACTAACCAATTAACTAACCAACTATCAAACTAACCAAGTATCAAACTATCAAACTACCAAACTAACCAAGCATCAAACTATCAAACTACCAAACTAACCAACTAACCAACTATCAAACTACCAAACTAACCAACTAACCAACCAACCAACCAACCAACCAACAAACCAACTAACCAAATAACCAACTAACCAATCAACCAACCAACCAACCAACTAACAAACCAACCAATCAACCAACCAACCAAATAACCAACCATCCAACCAACCAACCAACCAACCAACAAACTAACTAACTAACCAACCAACCAATCAACCAACCAACTAACAAACTATCAAACTACCAAACTTACCAACTAACCAACTATCAAACTACCAAACTAACCAACTAACCATATATCAAACTACCAAACTAACCAACTAACCAAGTATCAAACTATCAAACTACCAAACTAACCATCTAACCAACTATCAAACTATCAAACTATCAAACTACCAAACTAACCAAGTATCAAACTATCAAACTAACCAACTAACCAAGTATCAAACTATCAAACTACCAAACTAACCAACTAACAAACTATCAAACTACCAAACTAACCATCTAACCAACTATCAAACTATCAAACTACCAAACTAACCAAGTATCAAACTACCAAACTAACGAACTAACCAACTATCAAACTACCAAACTAACCAACTAACCAAGTATCAAACTACCAAACTAACCAACTAACCAAGTATCAAACTATCAAACTACCAAACTAACCAAGTATCAAACTACCAAACTAACCAACTAACCAAGTATCAAACTATCAAACTACCAAACTAACGAACTGACCAACTATCAAACTACCAAACTAACCAACTAACCAAGTATCAAACTACCAAACTATCCAACTAACCAAGTATCAAACTATCAAACTACCAAACAAACCAAGTATCAAACTAATCAACTAACCAACTAACCAACCAACAAACTAACCAACTAACCAACCAACCAACCAACCAACCAACAAACCAACTAACCAAATAACCAACTAACCAATCAACCAACCAACCAACCAACTAACAAACCAACAAACCAACTAACCAACCAACCAACCAACCAACAAACTAACCAACTTACCTACCAACTAACCAATTAACTAACCAACTATCAAACTAACCAAGTATCAAACTATCAAACTACCAAACTAACCAAGTATCAAACTATCAAACTAACCAAGTAACCAACCAACAAACTAACAAACTAACCAACTAACCAACCAACCAACCAACCAACAAACCAACTAACCAAATAACCAACCAACCAATCAACCAACCAACCAACCAACCAACCAACCAACCAACCAACCAACCAACCAACCAACCAACCAACCAACCAACCAACCAACCAACCAACCAACCAACCAACCAACCAACCAACCAACCAACCAACCAACAAACTAACCAACTAACCAACCAACCAAGTATCAAACTACCAAACTAACCAACTAACCAAGTATCTAACTATCAAACTACCAAACTAACCAACTAACCAACTATCAAACTACCAAACTAACCAACTAACCAAGTATTAAACTATGAAATTAACCAAGTATCAAACTATCAAACTACCAAACTAACCAACTAACCAAGTATCAAACTACCAAACTAACCAACTAACCAAGTATCAAACTATCAAACTACCAAACTAACCAAGTATCAAACTATCAAACTACCAAACTAACCCACTAACCAACTATCAAACTACCAAACTAACCAACTAACCAAGTATCAAACTACCAAACTAACCAAGTATCAAACTATCAAACTACCAAACTAACCAACTAACCAAGTATTAAACTATGAAACTAACCAACTGTCAAACTATCAAACTAACCAACTAACCAAGTATCAAACTATCAAACTACCAAACTAACCAAGTATCAAACTATCAAACTACCAAACTAACCAACTAACCAAGTATCAAACTACCAAACTAACCAACTAACCAAGTATCAAACTATCAAACTACCAAACTAACCAACTAACAAACTATCAAACTACCAAACTAACGAACTAACCAACTATCAAACTACCAAACTAACCAACTAACCAAGTATCAAACTACCAAACTAACCAACTAACCAAGTATCAAACTATCAAACTACCAAACTAACCAAGTATCAAACTACCAAACTAACCAACTAACCAAGTATCAAACTATCAAACTACCAAACTAACGAACTGACCAACTATCAAACTACCAAACTAACCAACTAACCAAGTATCAAACTACCAAACTATCCAACTAACCAAGTATCAAACTATCAAACTACCAAACTAACCAAGTATCAAACTAATCAACTAACCAACTAACCAACCAACAAACTCACCAACTAACCAACCAACCAACCAACCAACCAACAAACCAACTAACCAAATAACCAACTAACCAATCAACCAACCAACCAACCAACTAACAAACCAACCAATCAACCAACCAACTAACCAACCAACTAAATAACCAACCAACCAACCAACCAACAAACTAACTAACTAACCAACCAACCAACCAATTAACAAACTAACCAACTAACAAACTATCAAACTAACCAACTATCAAACTATCAAACTACCAAACTAATCAACTAACCAACTAACCAACCAACAAACTAACCAACTAACCAACCAACCAACCAACCAACCAACAAACCAACTAACCAAATAACCAACTAACCAATCAACCAACCAATCAACCAACTAACAAACCAACCAATCAACCAACCAACCAAATAACCAACCAACCAACCAACCAACCAACCAACCAACAAACTAACTAACTAACCAACCAACCAATCAACCAACCAACTAACAAACTAACCAACTAACCATATATCAAACTACCAAACTAACCAACTAACCAAGTATCAAACTATCAAACTACCAAATTAACCAACTAACAAACTATCAAACTACCAAACTAACCAACTAACCAACTATCAAACTAACCAACTATCAAACTATCAAACTAACCAACTAACCAAGTATCAAACTATCAAACTACCAAACTAACCAACTATCAAACTATCAAACTACCAAAATAACCAACTATCAAACAAATCAACTAACCAACTAACTAACCAACAAACTAACAAACTAACCAACTAACCAACCAACCAACCAACCAACCAACCAACAAACCAACTAACCAAATAACCAACCAACGATAGATATTCATGTTTCAATTTTGTATGGCGGCCATCTTGTTTTCGCCATTTTGAAAAAACTTTGACCGGCTCACCCATTGGTTGGCTGTTTTGAGCGACTTTAGTTCCGGGCAAACTCTGTAGGTCAAGTCGTTACAGAGAGCTACCTCATGTGTCGGGTCAGTTTCCAAGTTCAGGTCGATTATGTATTTTTTTGTTGGTCGTGGCGGCATTTCTGATGTGATGGTGTATAGAGTCGAACCCAACCTCTAAAGGCTGCTACAAAACAACAGTAAGTCAGTGAGTCAGACATAACATTGTATGGCGGCCATCTTGGAAAATTGAGAAATTGAAAAATTAATTATGGCGTTGAATACTGTGGCCTTCAAGAGCCCTGATTGCCAAATTTCAATCGAATCAAACAAGAAAAAATTTCGCCGCCATTTTGAATCCGCCATCTTGGAAAAAAAATTGCTTCATTAGATTACCCTTCCTATTTTGAACAACATTAGTTCAAGCACCTTTCATCCATCTAGACTGGTTTGCGAGATAATCGCTTTTCAATTTTGTATGGCGGCCATCTTGTTTTCGCCATTTTGAAAAACTTTGACCGGCTTACCCATTGGCTGGCTGTTCTGAGCGACTTTAGTTCCAGGCAAACTCGGTAGGTCAAGTCGTCGCGGAGTACTACCCATGTGTCAGGTCAATTTCCACATTCAGGTCAATTTCATACTTTTTTAGTGGTCGAGGCGGCATTTCTGATGTGATAGTGTAGAGAGTTGTACCCCACCCTTCATGGGTTCTTCAAAACAGCATGTCAGTGAGCCAGATTTTCCATCGTATGGCGGCCATCTTGGAAAATCGCAAAATCGAAAAACCAATTACGGCGTTTGATTCAGTGGCCCTCAAGAGCCCTGGATGCAAAATTTCAATCGAATCAGAGCAAAAAAGAAAATGGCCGCCATTTTGAATCCGCCATCTTGGAAAAAAAAATATCCCGATAGATTACCCCTCCCACCCTGAATGACATTTGGTCGAGCACCTGTCATCCATCTCTATTGGTTTGCGAGATAATCGCGTTTCAATTTTGTATGGCGGCCATCTTGTTTTCGCCATTTTGAAAACATTTTGACCGGCTCACCCATTGGCTGGCTGTTCTGAGCCACTTTGGTTTCGGGCAAACTCGGTAGGTCAAGTCGTTCCAGAGAGCTACCCCATGTGTCAGGTTACTTTCCACGTTCAGGTCGATTTCGTATTTTTCCTGGGGTCGGGGCGGCATTTTGGATACGATGATGTATACAGTTCCACCCCACCCCTCGTAGGTTCTTCAAAACAGCATGTCAGTGAGTGAGTCAGTGGGTATCGAGCTATATATATTATAACTAGTATTTTGGGTGGGGGCCGCGGGCCCCGAGGGGCCCGCGGAGGGTTCCCTGCCACCATGTTTTTTTTATATCCTTAACCTAACCAATTATCAAACTAAGCAACTAACCAAGTATCAAACTATCAAACTAACAAATTAATCAACTTACCAACTAACCAACCAACCAACCAACCAACCAACCAACAAACAAACCAACCAACCAACCAAAACACCAACCAACCAACCAACCAAGCAACTAACAAACTAAACAACTAACCAAATAACCAACTAACCAACTAACACACCAACCAACCAACAAACAAACCAACCAACCAACCAAAACACAAACCAACCAACCAACTAAAACACCAACCAACCAACCAAACAACTAACAAACTAACCAAAAACCAACCAACAAACTAACCAACAAACCAACAAACAATCAACCAACCAACTAACAAACTAACCAAATAACCAACCAACCAATCAACCAACCAACCAATCAACCAACCAACCAACCAACTAACCAACCAATCAACCAACAAACTAACCAACTAACCAACCAACCAATCAACCAACCAACTAACAAACTAACCAACTAACAAACTATAAAACTACCAAACTAACCAACTAACCAAGTATCAAACTACCAAACTAACCAACTAACCAAGTATCAAACTACCAAACTAACCAACTAACCAAGTACCAAACTATCAAACTACCAAACTAACAAACTATCTAACTACCAAACTAACCAACTAACCAACTATCAAACTACGAAACTAACCAACTAACCAATTATCAAACTACCAAACTAACCAACTAACCAAGTATCAAACTATCAAACTACCAAACTAACCAACTAACCAACTACCAAACTACCAAAGTAACCAACTAACCAACTATCAAACTACCAAACCAACCAACTAACCAAGTATCAAACTACCCAACTAACCAACTTACCAAGTATCAAACTATCAAGCTACCAAACTAACTAACTAACCAACTATCAAACTACCAAACTAACCAACTAACCAACTATCAAACTACCAAACTAACCAACTAACCAAGTATCAAACTACCAAACTAACCAACTAACCAAGTATCAAACTATCAAACTACCAAACTAACCAACTATCAAACTAACAAACTAACCAACCAACCAACCAACTATCAAACTACCAAACTAACCAACTAACCAAGTATCAAACTATCAAACTAACCAACTATCAAACTATCAAACTGACCAACTAACCAAGTATCAAACTATCAAACTACCAAACTAACCAACTAACCAAGTATCAAACTATCAAACTACCAAACTAACCAACTAACCACCTATCAAACTACCAAATTAACCAACTAACCAAGTATTAAACTATGAAACTAACCAAGTATCAAACTATCAAACTACCAAACTAACCAACTAACCAAGTATCAAACTACCAAACTAACCTACTAACCAAGTATCAAACTATCAAACTACCAAACTAACCAAGTATCAAACTATCAAACTACCAAACTAACCCACTAACCAACTATCAAACTACCAAACTAACCAACTAACCAAGTATCAAACTATCAAACTAACCAAGTATCAAACTATCAAACTACCAAACTAATCAAGTATCAAACTATCAAACTACCAAACTAACCAACTAACCAACTATCAAACTACCAAACTAACCAACTAACCAAGTATCAAACTATCAAACTATCAAACTACCAAACTAACCAATTAACCAAGTATCAAACTATCAAACTAACCAACTAACCAACTAACCAACCAACAAACCAACTAACCAAATAACCAACCAACTAATCAACCAACCAACTAACCAACCAACCAACCAACCAACAAACTAACCAACTAACAAACTAACCAACCAACCAACCAACCAACCAACCAACCAACCAACCAACCAACCAACCAACCAACAAACTAACTAACTAACTAACTAACTAACTAACTAACTAACTAACTAACTAACTAACTAACTAACTAACCAACCAACCAATCAACCAACCAACTAACAAACTAACCAACTGACAAACTATCAAACTACCAAACTAACCAACTAACCAACTATCAAACTACCAAACAAACCAACTAACCAAGTATCAAACTATGAAACTAACCAACTATCAAACTACCAAACTAACCAACTAACCAAGTATCAAACTATCAAACTACCAAACTAACCAACTAACCAACTATCAAACTACCAAACTAATCAACTAACCAACTATCAAACTACCAAACTAACCAACTAACCAAGTATCAAACTATCAAACTAACCAAGTATCAAACTATCAAACTACCAAACTAACCAACTATCAAACTATCAAACTACCAAACTAACCAACTAACCAAGTATCAAACTATCAAACTACCAAACTAACCAACTAACCAAGTATCAAACTATCAAACTACCAAACTGACCAACTAACCAACTATCAAACTACAAAACTAACCAACTTTCAAACTAACCAACTAACCAACCAACAAACTAACAAACTAACAAACTAACCAACTAACCAACCAACCAACCAACAAACCAACTAACCAAATAATGAACTAACCAGTCAACCAACCAACCAACCAACTAACCAACCAACAAACCAACTAACCAACCAACCAACAAACTAACCAAGTAACCAACCAACTAACCAATCAACCAACCAACTAACAAACTAACCAAGTATCAAACTATCAAACTACCAAACTAACCAAGTATCAAACTATCAAACTACCAAACTAACCCACTAACCAACTATCAAACTACCAAACTAACCAAGCATCAAACTATCAAACTAACCAAGTATCAAACTATCAAACTACCAAACTAACCAAGTATCAAACTATCAAACTACCAAACTAACCAACTAACCAACTATCAAACTACCAAACTAACCAACTAACCAAGTATCAAACTATCAAACTAACCAACTATCAAACTATCAAACTACCAAACTAACCAACTAACCAAGTATCAAACTATCAAACTAACCAAGTATCAAACTATCAAACTACCAAACTAACCAAGTATCAAACTATCAAACTACCAAACTAACCAACTAACCAACTATCAAACTATCAAACTAACCAACTAACCAAGTATCAAACTATCAAACTACCAAACTAACCAACTATCAAACTAAGCAACCAACCAACCAACAAACCAACTAACCAACCAACCAATCAACCAAACAACCAACCAACAAACCAACCAACCAACCAACCAACAAACTAACCAACTAACCAACTAACCAACCAATCAACCAACCAACCAACTAACAAACTATCCAAGTATCAAACTATTAAACTACCAAACTAACCAACTAACCAAGTATCAAACTATCAAACTAACAAACTATCAAACTATCAAACTACCAAACTAACCAAGTTTCAAACTATCAACCACCAACTAACTAACTATCAAACTACCAAACTAACCAACTAACCAAGTATCAAACTATAAAACTAACCAACTATCAAACTAACCAACTAACCAAGTATCAAACTGTCAAACTACCAAACTAACCAACTAACCAACTATCAAACTATCAAACTATCAAACTACCAAACTAACCAACTATCAATTTAATCAACTAACTAACCAACAAACTAACAAAGTAACCAACTAATCAACTAACCAACTAACCAACCAACCAACCAACAAACCAACTAATCAACCAACCAATCAACCAACCAATTAACCAACCAACCAACCAACCAACAAACTAACCAACTAACCAACCAATCAACCAACCAACTAACAAACTAACCAAGTATCAATTTATCAAACTACCAAACTAACCAACTAACCAACTATCAAACTACCAAACTAACCAAGTATCAAACTATCAAACTAACCAACTATCAAACTATCAAACTACCAAACTAACCAATTAACCAAGTATCAAACTAACCAACTAACCAACCAACAAACTAACAAACTAACCAACCAACCAACCAACAAACCAACTAACCAAATAACCAACCAGCCAATCAACCAACCAACCAACCAACCAACCAACCAACAAACTAACCAAATAACAAACTAACCAACTAACAAACTATCAAACTACCAAACTAACCAACTAACCAACTATCAAACTACCAAACTAACCAACTAACCAAGTATCAAACAATCAAACTAACCAACTATCAACTTATCAAACAACCAAATTAACCAACAATCAATTTCGTATGGCGGCCATCTTGTTTTCGCCATTTTGAAAAAACTTTGACCGGCTCACCCATTGGTTGGCTGTTCTGAGCGGCTTTAGTTCCGGGCAAACTCGGTAGGTCAAGTCGTTACAGAGAGCTACCCCATGTGTTGGGTCAGTTTCCAAGTTCAGGTCGATTTCGTATTTTGTTGTTGGTCGTGGCGGTAATTCTGATGTGATGGTGTATAGAGTCGAACCCAACCTCTAAGGTCAGACATAACATTGTATGGCCGCCATCTTGGAAAATTGAGAATTCGAAAAAATAATTATGGCGTTGAATATTGTACCCTTTAAGAGCCCTGGATGCAAAATTTCAATCGAATCGAACAAAAAAAAATTTTGCCGCCATTTTGAATCCGCCATCTTGGAAAAAAAAATAGCTTCATTAGATTACCCTTCCTATTTTGAACAACATTAGTTCAAGCACCTTATATCTATCTAGACTGGCCTCTGAGATATTCGCTTTTCAATTTTGTATGGCGGCCATCTTGTTTTCGCCATTTTGAAAAACTTTGACCGGCTTACCCATTGGCTAGCTGTTCTGAGCGACTTTAGTTCCGGGCAAACTCGGTAGGTCAAGTCGTCGCGGAGAACTACTCATGTGTCTGGTCAATTTCCACATTCAGGTCAATTTCATACTTTTTTAGTGGTCGAGGCGGCATTTCTGATGCGATGTTGTAGAGAGTTGTACCCCACCCTTCATGGGTTCTTCAAAACAGCATGTCAGTGAGCCAGATTTTCCATCGTATGGCGGCCATCTTGGAAAATTGAAAAATCGAAAAACTAATTACGGCGTTTGATTCAGTGGCCCTCGAGAGCCCTGGATGCAAAATTTCAATAGGATCAGAGTAAAAAAAAAAACGCCGCCATTTTGAATCCGCCATCTTGAAAAAATATATATCCCGATAGATTACCCCTCCCACCCTGAATGACATTTGGTCGAGCACCTGTCATCCATCTCGACTGGTTTGCGAGATAATCGCGTTTCAATTTTGTATGGCGGCCATCTTGTTTTCGCCATTTTGAAAAGATTTTGACCGGCTCACCCATTGGCTGGCTGTTCTGAGCGACTTTAGTTTCGGGCAAACTCGGTAGGTCGAGCCGTTGCAGAGAGCCGCTACCAGAGTCAGGTTACTTTCCACGTTCAGGTCAATTTCGTATTTTTCCTGGGGTCGGGGCGGCATTTTGGATACGGTGGTGTATACAGTTCCACCCCACCCCTCGTGGTTTCTTCAAAACAGCATGTCAGTGAGTGAGTGAGTCAGTGGGTATCGAGCTATATATATTATAAAATATTATCCTCCAACTACTAACCGTTAAGGAGTTGTACCTTCCATCATCACCTCATCAACACGAGATGATGATTACCAGACGCAAGGACTTGAATAGCTTTCGAAAATATATGAAACACATTATACGTCCCTATAAAATTTGAGGGATGCCCTCGATTTAACTGGGATCCCATCATCAGATCCTGACTTGGTGACAATGGGACCAACTAGAAGGTGTACCCTTTCAAACAAAAAAATAATTTTTGAAATCGGTCGAATCGTCTTCGAGTAATCGGGGAACATACATAAAAAAAAAAACCGACGAATTGAGAACCTCCTCCTTTTTTTGAAGTCGGTTAAAAAGAAATACCGTCCACGAATATTAATCACACTTCAAAAAAAACTAAAAATTGACCGTTGTCTCCTTGAAAATAGAATCCTTCGCGACGACCTACATACGTCTTTGCCACGCGGTCTAGACGCATGCGCTAATTACAGGCCGCAGTGACAGATGGCAAAAACCAGAATTAAATGCTCTGATCTAATCGCTGGATGCTGCGCGAGCGTACGTGTGAGTTAGACTGCGCAGACAAAAATATGTGCATATGCATTTTAAGTATAATTGGTCGATTGAATTCATTGTTGGACGAGACGGGCGGGTGTTGCAAAATTAAAAGAATAATTAAGTTAATATTTTGAGCGTCATATAAGAAAAGTCAAAAACGTCAAAAAATCCTATTGTTGGCAGAATCTTTTTTTGTATTCAAAAATCATAATTAACGTCCCACTGCTGGACACAGGTCTCCTCTCAGAATGAGAGGGATTGGGCTATAGTTTCCACGCGGGCCCAGTGCGGATTGGGAACCTCGCACACACCATTGAATATATTATTTCAAAACAATGTAGAACGTTTATTGTTTAGGTGTTGACTGCGATGCGAATTTCCGAGGAATAAGGTTGTAACAAAAAAAATTTCAAACCCATGTTTTTATATTTCAGTTCCAAATAATGGTGACTAGTTTTGTTATGACCCATTTTTCCAGTAACTGATCAAGATGACGCATTTTGTATTGGAAAGTCCCGGATAGCAGAAGCCACGTGCAACAGATTACTTAACAAAAGATAATTTTAACAGTAAACAACTTCACAAATACGAAATAGAATAAGCACGGAGGGGCGAGCACTACTTTACGAATGCTGCGTAACGTAAAATCGAATAGTAAACGTTGTCGAGTTTGTATGACGTTTGGAACAGCGCCCGCCCGTGAGCGTATTTGGGACTAAAATTTAGTATGAGGTTTCTCGATCTCGATACGATAACCGTAACGTTAGGCAGCATTCGTAAAGTCGTGCTCGACCCTCTGGTCCCATCATTGTCGGTGACAGTCGCCACTTGTAGACATTTGGGTTGCAGACCCGCGGGATAAAATGGAATGCTTCTGGTTTCAGTTATTCCCCGGTCTGTAATTTATTACCGCAGTATTACTAACTCGTTTGAAAAATGGACGAAAACGAATAAAAATGACATTAGGTATTAAAAGATATAACGCCCCTTTATAAATGTTATGACAATTTGTAATTTAAGATTTAGTTTTTTATTAGCAACGCGTTTGAAATTCCGACTTCCTATTTATTATCCTACTTAATATTTTATGACCAAGTACTTATTCGGTCATAAAATATTAATTAAGCAACAAACATACATACACACTTGTGTATGTGTGTTTGTTGCTTCTTAACTCTGAAACGACTGAACAGATTTGGTCCAAAGAGGAGTTAGCTTATACCTTGGATTAAAACATATGCTATCTTTTATCCCGGAAAATTGCATAGTTCCCGCGGGATAGCGATAACCGAATTCTACGCAGACAGAGTGGCGGGCAACAACTAGTAATATTATAAACGCGAAAATTTGTGAGGATGGATGTAAGGATGCTTTGGATGTGTGTTACTCTTTCATGCGAAAACTGCTGAACGGATTTTGACGAAACTTTACATTGATATAGCTAATATAGCTTATACCTCAGTCAGTATAACACACAAGCTGCTTTTTATCGCGGGTAACGGCTAGTACCTACCTAAATATTACATCCTGTGCGTAGAGTACATATGTATATTGCTATTGACATAGGTATAATCAGATACATGAATATTGTATATGCGTTGCTAAAAACAGGAACTCACGACTAACTACATATTAATGGCATCGTGGGCATCGTGGCAGAGACGCGGATAGTGTTAAGTGCTCTATGGTATTATTTCAAACTAATATTATAAATGCGAAAGTGATTCGACTGGTCTAGCAGACGGCGAGCTAATTTGTAATGAAAATGGAATGATACATGTAATGCAATATTTAGTGGCTTGCCAATACTTTTTAATCGACTTCAAAAAAAGAGGAGGTCCAGGTTCCACTGTATGTTTCATTTTTATGCATGTTCACCGATTTCTTCGTCAATTGCAGTTATACCAATTTTCATTATTATTTTTTTGTTCGAAAGAGCATACTTCTAAGGTGGTCCTATTGTCACCAAGTCAGGATCTGATGATGGGATCCCAGGGAAATCGAGGGCAACCCTCAAAATTTCATGCGTCCTACGTGTTTCATATATTTTCTAAAGTTATTCAAGTATTTGCGTCTGGTAGTCGTCATCTCATGTTGATGAGCTGGTGATGAAAGGTACAACTCCTTAACGGATAGGAGTTGAAGGATAATTGTTTAAGCTTAAAATTGTGCAATAAAAAAACCTTTAACATAAAAAGTAAAATTTGCTTAAAAAACATAAAATAATCCTCTTAAGCCATGGCCTAGCACAAACATGAAGGCGGTGCTTCGTTGAAAGAATATTCCGCTGGCACCATACCGACTTCATATTTGTGCTTTTCCATACCTAAAAGTCATGGCTTTAGTTAGAGGATTATTTTATGTTTTTTAAGGACGTTTAGGTTCTTCGTTAAAAGTTTTTTATATCACAATTTTAAGGTTATATGTAATCAACTTTTTCAATTAACTTATTTGTCCATTGTAATGAGATATTATCGCGAACGCGACGTATTCCTGTGTAATTTATGAATTACACTAGACTCAGGAATTTGTTCCAGCGAGACTCGCTATTTCCACGAGAAATTCCATCACAAATAACAATAAAAACATACGTCACCACATTCTCCCGCCGTTTGTGCGCCGGCGATTGTTTCAGCTGTTTACTAAACATGGCCGCGCAACATGGCGGCTCTGACGTCACGAGTGACGTCACCGCTTTCGTGCTAACGGCGCGTGCGCTGCTGAAATATTCATTGCGCGTTGAAGTAAAACGAACTAAGTCTATCAACCACCCGCACTCATTTTTAGTCTTTATGGAAGTTAGTTCAGGTTTGAATTTGAATGGTTTTAGATGTCGACTTGTTGCCTTTGCAAGAGTAGAGGTGTGTTGTGTTCACGACATACTGTAAATGTGTGTTTTCGTTTGGTGTTTACGCTGACACTGATTTTTCAGTAAATGATTGACCTTAGGGTTTTTGTCTTTTTAACCGACTTCAAAAAGGAGGAGGTTCTACGTTCCACTGTATGTTTTTTTTTATGAGGGCGTTTGAATTGCTTGAAGCAAAAATGCTAAGGAGTTTTTAATACCGAAGATGATAATGACAGCTAATGTTAGAGATGTAAAATTCAAGTTTGACTTCCTGTAGAACAAGTATCAATACATTTTCCAGTGTGAAGTTGCTTGGATTCGCCACAAAATTTACGCTATCAATTCCTAACAGGACTGTTAGTCTCTAAGGATATTGGAAATTGTCACATCGGCCGTCATTTGGTGCCGAAAAGTGACACTAGAGCGCTTGAGTCTGCGAGCGAGGCTGCATTTGAGAATAATACTACAGTATCCATCATCTTTATTACTATGAATTTGATTTAGTTCAGAGCCTCTAGTGGTGTAATTTTTGAGACAAGAAAACGTCTCGATTGCTTTTTCGTTTACGTTTGAATAAAATATGGGCGAATTGCGGCACATGGTATTTCACACTTTAACGCAAACGCGATCGAGAAGTATTTTTTACCCGACTGCACAAGGAGGGTTATGTTTTTCGAGCGTATGCATTGTATGTATGTATGTCTAATTCTTTGGCATGCTCTATAGCTTACCGTATCATGGATTTCAACATATGAGGTGTTATTGGATTTGTCTCAGTAGTGGGAGTGACACAGGGTATATTGTTTCCCAGAATTGCAGTCGGGTTTTATGTTTTTAATTTTAAGTTGGTTAGGTTATTGGTCTTCGATTACACTAGGCGCTCTGGACTCCTCTGTAATACGTGACTATGTTGTATACACAAACTGGACACATGTTGATCAGCAATCTTATCCTTATCAGAGGCCAAACACAGACATCAGCGCACAATGCGTACATCTGCCCGTCAGCAGCTTTTGTTCCAAATAAAGGTGTTTACACACAAAAGTGCATCCACAATGCTAGGCTGACACTATCTAATTGTTCCATCTTTTTATCCGTTTTGTGAACGAGGCCGAATACTGGTGGGTATAAAAGTGTTTACATCAAAATGGTCTCCTTTTTTAAAAATTTTTCGTGTCAAACAAATCGCGCTAAGCCTCGCTAGTAATATCCTTGAGGTTATTACTTAGCGAGGCTTAGCGCGATTTCTTCAAGGAGATGGTTTATGTAAAGACAAGACTTATAAGGTTTATAGTTGAATAGCATTAGTAGTTTGCCCATTGTTACCTTGTATTATCTTTGTGCCTTATTTCTTGTTTTGACTGTTATGTGGTGTTCAATAAAGGGTTATTGTATTGTATTGTATTGTAGTTTTACAAAGTTTTGATTTTCTGTAGTTACTGTGTTCATACTGGAATATACAATACAATACAAATATGCATTATTTATTGAAAACCACAAAACAGTACAAGGAGATTACAGTAAAACAGGAACAGGCAACGAATATAATAATACATGAACTATTTAAAATCAATTAATTTGCTCACCCGTGTATTCGATAAAATGAATCTTTTCATAAAAAAAAAACATTAAACCTACCTATGCTACAAATTTAAATATCATATAACATTTTGCAAGTATTCTGGTCCAAATTGTTACTTTATTACTTGATTTATTTTAATCGATGTTTGGTCAGATGGTATCCGTTGCAGCGAAAAATTACATTATGTGAAACTTATGGTAGGTACAAACTCTAAGACTTTGCGTGTATAAGCTAGTTCCATTATAAAATCATAAAATGCATATGAAATTTCTACACCTGCGCCTACATCTACCACCTACATCTTTTATTACCATTTTTTAGGATAGAGATAGATCTTAGGTTAAATCTTATTTATTTAATGCCCTACGCAAAAGCTAAGACTTAATTAATGGTTTTACCTTCTAATAATTATTACCTATAAGACTTTCTGTTGACACAGTACGAAAATGACGATGACAGTAAAAGTTTTTAATTTATACCAATTTAACTAGTTTAAGAAATTGTAATTTCAAATTATGGTGTCTCTATCTACAAATAACTGCTAATTTTTGTGGTAGTGGTTAGTGGACAAAGTGGTACATAGAATATTATACTGGAATACGCCATATTGATATAATAAAATCAAAAGTTTTACTTCAATAATTACTGTAAGTACCGTGTTTATATTTATTATTTAGACTAGCGACGGACTTCGTTTTATAAATGTAATGACAGTATTCGCAGCTTATTTAAAGAATTAAAGACCACCATTAATTAATGATATTAATCATCATCATCATCATCATCAGCCTATTTATGTCCCACTGCTGGGCACAGGCAATAAATCAAGTTAAATCCTTGATTATCTTTTGTGAATCACTTCTCCCCTCGCTATTACATCATGACATTATAATTCGGTTCACACCGGGCTTATTTTAACAGCTCTTGATTGCCAATCACAAATTTAGTAATCATGTCTGTATTGTAATAATTGCCAGGTTAACATATAGTTAGTTTATAAGAGCGGTTAATTAGGCTATAGTGCGCAGGAGTGGTGAAGTGTTGGTCTTATTGGTTGGTTCAGACTTGCACATTCGTGTGGAGATTTTGTAAATGAAACACAGAACCTTTATTAAGTGTACTGTCGTGGGAATTGTAAAAAAGCTATCAATACCAAAACTTCACTGAATAGGTGAACTAGAAGCCTTGAAAGAACATAGTTAATTTAGTTTATTTCTACAGTTTATAAAAAAAAAAAAATCATTTATTTCGGACAACCTTTTGATCCATATTGCGTTAGTATCATAACTTATATACTATGTTAGTTAGGCTCATATGATATCAATGAGCGGTGCAAGTTAGCCCAGTGCAGTACATAGCGACTGTCAAACCTGCCCGCTATCACTCTCAGGATGCTGTTGGCGCTAGCACGCACTCTGCGGAGCGTTTATTTGATCAGTTGATCAGTTACGAATATAAGTAGAATTCGTTGTAGTGATAAAACATTAGTAAGTATCAATGCCATATTTGTGGCAATTCATGACTGCTACGGTTGAGCAAGTAAGATGGAGGTATTGGACGGACCATGCACAAGGTCTTGCTAAAAGATCTATTATCGAGATAGAAAGAGTGTATGTACATCGTGTGCCAAGAAGAAGATAAGTGTTGAGATCCGTGCGTGCGACGTCAAATTTTAAGAAAAAAAATGGCTTGTTGTACAATAATTAACCATTTAAACACCACCCAAAAAGTTGGAGCTGTTGATCGAGATATTTCCTTTCATCGGTAAATTACACAGTTATTGTGTACACGCTCTGTTCTCATACAAATCGAGAAACTTTCTCCTTCTATGTCGATATAATTCTGTAGTCCTGGCCTACTCTAGTCTTAAAGTGTAAATGTTTCCTATCTTTTATGAACGCAGGGTGGGGGCAGTTCCCATAAGGCACGTCGTTAGAGGGGGCAGTCATCAGAACGAGTAGGAAGTCGGCGCTTAGCTGCGGCCGCTGCCTCAAGAGTGGAGAGGACGTCTCAGATAGGTTTTTTTATACGACAAGGAAGGCAAACGAGCAAGTGGGTCACCTGATGGTAAGTGATCACCACTGCCCATAGACACGAGCAACCCCGGGGGGTTTTCCGATACGTTGCCAACTTAGAGAGGTAAAAAATGCCTCTTGTGCTCGTAATTACACCAGCTGTCTTACTCTCCACACCGGAACACAACAGTGCAAGTACCGCTGCTTAGCGGCAGGATTAGCGAGTAAGATGGTAGGTAGCGATCCGGACGGACCTCGCACAAGGATCACCCGCAATTCATTGTCATTGTGTTTGATGAATTGACATGCACAAATTATGTACATTATTGTATGCAACCATGCACATACATTAAGGCAAAATTATTTGATGTCATTCATCATGCACGTACGTAAATCAGTTTAGTTTTTTGCAATTTTAAGCATAGACTGTTTATAATTTCATTGAGTGTACGATTAACCAGCTTGAATATAACAAATTTATTATATTCGCTGTCATTTTATTTCTAGGCATTCGACCTCAACTATTTGGTATTGACATTTTATTACATTCTTGTTCATTGACTGTCGATTTTGTTGTCATTTCTGAGTTAGTTGGTAGCGGTCCCGTACCCCGACCAAATTACCAAAAACGTCATCAAAATCTTTATCCAATTCGACAGAATAGTGACCACAAAAGTGATTTTAACAAACGCGCAAATAATGACACAGATACAGAGTTAGGTTAGAATAGAGAAAGTCAGGCAACAAAAATAAAGTGAATTTCATATTCAATTTCATGGGGGCTTTAATTCTAAAAGGCCACGCAGTTTAGTGTCCGGCGAGATTATTCAAAAACTGTATTTTTAACCGACTTCAAAAAAGAAGGAGGTTCCACGTTCCACTGTATGTATTTTTTTTTTTTTATGTATGTACATCGATTACTCCCTCAATTGTAGACCGATTTTCATTTTTTTATTTTTATTTGAAAGGGTATACTTCTGAGGTGGTCCCATTGTCACCAAGTCATGATCTGATGATGGGATCCCAGGGAAATCGAGGGCAACCCTCAAATTTTACAGGCACGTACTTTGTGTTTCATATATTATCTAAGGTTATTCAAGTATTTGCGTCTGGTAGTCATCATCTCATGATGATGAGCTGATGTTGGAAGGTACAACTCCTTAGCGGTTAGGAGTTGGAGGATAATTCTGAAAATGTTAAATCAACGTAAAATTGTGAAATAAAAATCTTTTAACAAAAAACTAAAACCGCCTTCAAAAAAAAACCTTAGAAAAAAAAACGTAAAATAATCCTCTAAAATAATGATAAATAAATAAAATAAAATAAAATGCGTTTATTTCGGACAACAGAAACTAAAGCCTAAAGTTTTATGGCCTAGCACTAAGCAGCAGAAATATGAAGTCGGTGCTTCATTCAAAGAATATTCCGCTCGCACCACACCGACTTCATATTTCTGCTGCTTAGTGCTAGGCCATAAAACTTTAGGCGTTAGTTTCTGTTGTCCGAAATAAACGCATTTTATTTTATTTTATTTATTTATCATTATTTTAGAGGATTATTTTACGTTTTTTTTCTAAGGTTTTTATTGAAGGCGGTTTTACTTTTTTGTTATTGTTACATAATTACAGTTTATAATTTGTAATAAGCAAGCGTACCAAATACTGCGTAGTAAAAATACGGCCATTCATGACTAGCCCGGACAGCTCTGGATACCATGTCAGAGAATGCGAAATGTTTGAGTCTGTTTATTGTATATCTTCTATTGCAACCATCCTTTCTTTGCATCATTATAGTCTTCAAAGACAAATAATTCGCAGTTTAATGCGAAGTTTACTAATAAAGGCAGTCCTCAAGTATACTAACTCGACTTATTCGATTCGCCTGCCTGACTATGAAACACATTGACTACTTATGTTTTTAAACTTCAAGCATAAAAACTTTGTAAGTACCTACTTTTATCTCATTGTTTGTAACTTGTCTTTATTGCTTTATTTTTTGCACAATAGAGTGTTTACTTACTTACTTAAAAGCTGTTGTATACAATTTTACTGGTCTGATTTCATTGATTTGACTTAAGTATTTAACTTAATTTTCACGTCCGCAGTGCTCGCGAGTCAGCACGGTCACGCGGCGCGCGCGGCTTGATGCTTGAAGAATCTCCGCTTTCCGAGTACTGCACCATGACTTAAGTTTAACTCGGCTCCTTACTTTCCTTGTACACAAAATACTATGCCTTTTAAGAACAGTAAATCCATTAGCTGTCTTCTCAAGTACACCTTGAGAATGGACCACGGATTGGTCCGAAACATGTCAGGCATATCTCAAGTATTAAAAATAATGCAGTCACGGTCAGGAGCGTCCCGCTTACTCTATTTCAATATGTGTTAAAATATTGTGAGAATCGTAGTGCTGTGATCTTACGAGTGTTATGCCCGTTTTCACCAACGACTCCTAAAATTTAAGGGATCCCTTAGCTCTTTTAGGTGACACCTAAGATCAATTTCCGTTTCACCAACGCTTAAGTAACACCTAACTGCTAAGGGGGCCCTCTAAGTTTAGGGGCTCGAATATTGACCCCCTAGCGCTAAGTGCCGGTTCGCGCAGTCGCAGATGCGTTTTGATTTTTATAGGTTATTGTGCATTTGTTATGCAATAATTAACTTGATTGATAAGATTTATTTGGAAGGCTATTTAAATGATTTTGTAGAGTTTGGAAGCTGTTGAATAATTGGATTTAATATTCACATCAAACTTATTTAGATCAGACTGAAAATCAGATGATTTATATCAAAGTATGATAGGTACTAAAGATTTGTCATAGGATATACCTACTCGTAGAATGTCGAAAGAAAGCGTGCTTTTCATACTTTCGTTCCGTTCTGTATAAAGGAAGACCTCATCGCAGCCGGACGAATGCCTAATACTTATTCATCGTCAGTTTATTAATGACGCTCAGAATACAAAACAAACCAGAAGCCGCGTTCAATCATAACAGAACGCCGCGCACTGTGTCAATTTATTGTTGATTTCGCTATCCGTTTACACTTAAACTATAATCCTATTTTGTGTTTTTTATATACCCAACGGCATTTCTGCATGTAGAAAACACACGAGAAGCTATTAATTAACATGCGCTCGCGGGTTCTGGTCAGTTCTTCTTCAGTATTATACGGGTTTCAAAGAAATCGAATAACACAATACTTTGAAAATATGTACAGTTCATGAATAAATTAATCAGATAACTAATCATTCCAGTTTCAGTCAATGAATGCTAATAAATTTCAATCATCGTACCGAAAGTTCGGAAAAAATTTGATACTTAATTAAAAACTGTCCCCGTAAGTTCTTATATTTCTGGATGGCAAAGATAATGCCATACAGCCTAGTTAACATTTAAAAATAAGAAATAAAACGTCAGTTTAGTATTAGCAATATATTTGTCTAGTTTTTCTATGTTTTTAAAATGTTGTTTTAATTTTTTATAGAAGATTTTTGAAGTTATTTTTTTTTTAGTTAGCTCTTAAAAAAATTATCGATACAAAACCGGTTTTAGAAATCACTATACCTGAAACAAACCGTCACTTAGTTAGGTGACCCCTATTAAGGTGTTACCTAGTATGGTGAAAATGAAATTAGGTTAGGGAGAGCCTAAGGCTAAGGCTAAGGGGCCACTTAGGATAGGGGTCCCCTGACTAGGTGATGACTTAGGTGTCGTTGGTGAAAACGGGCATTAGTGAATAAATTGAATCCCTAATAATATTTGCTTATTAACCAACTTCAATAAAAAGGAGATTCTCAGTTTGACCCATAAGTTTGGTTCTCTCATTAGACATAATGAAAACGGGATAATGACCGCGATTGCCTTATATGTTTGATGAGCTCCCAATATTTCGATGCAGTTGCATGCGGTCAATATCCCGTTTTTGTCTAATGCAATTAACCGCGAATCATGTTCTGACTGGCTCTCTCATGTTTGGCTGAACCGATTTGATGCGGTTTTAATTTTTGGTTAACACTAATTCTGTATTGGCATTACGTGATACGATACAAATACAAAAAACAAAGGTTAGTGCAAGTCGATCGGTGCGAGAGCGTCACATCTCTCTATTAAATGGAATATCTAATACCCATTATTTGCAACGGACCGGGCGATTCCCCCAGTTCGTCCGTTCGTTGACGGAAAGGGTTTTACAAATAATCAAATTTGTTTGGTGACGAAACCAATTTCAAATGTAAGAAATATCCCTGTGCCCGACTCTGTTGGCACCTTCAATCTTAATAACTACGCACAGTCAGCAGCAAAAGTTGCTAAGCAACCGAAGCAGTCACAATGATCTGCACAAGCTCTTATGTATATAACAATAGAGCCGTGCTTAGATCATTGTGAACGCGTCGGTTGCTTATCTACTTCTGCTGCTGACTGTACCTACCTGTCGTAATGAACGTGTCGGTCATTGAGACGTTTACCTTACATGGCTATAAGCCTATGACAATGGCTGATTCCCTCTCAAAATGGCCCTGGCGTCTTATAAACAAGTAACTTTCATTCATTTTCATTAATTATGTACCTACTTAATTACCTCCTGGCTCCAGGTATATACGACAATCCCACTATGGCGCATACGTCTGACTTAAAATAATTGAAATTAAAATAATTAATAACTTCACTTCACTGACATGAAATTGTTAGTTCACGTATCATGACATGACATTGATGTCAAGTTGCGCGATATCACAATTACATAGACCAGTGGTGCCACCTTGCGGTAGTTGCTTCTTAAAATTGATAAAACCGGTCAAGTTGGCGAGTCGGATTCGCACATGAAGGATTCCCTACTACCGTAAATAAGATATAGTTAAATGTTTATGACATTGTCATAAGATTGCTTTTTGCCTGGCCCGTGGGAAAGGTTTTTCTACTATGTCTATATTTAATTTAACACTACATAATATATTTTTTAAGCTCTCTTCTTGAATGGCCCCTTTAATTTATATTACTTGATGTTGTAGCGGTCGTAGTAATACACAATCAGCTTAAATTTCAACTGTCTAACCATTACTGTTGTGAAGATATAGCCCTTTGAAAGGCGGACGGACTGACAGAGGCTTAGAAATAAAAGGTTCCGCTCCCGTTGGTATCCCTTAGGAAATCAACCCTAAAAACAGCATCCGCAAAATTAACTGTCCTGTGACGTCATAATGGTATTATAGTTTAAAAATACTACGGCGGAAAAAACAGGTTTACGATTGTGGCGATGGCAAGCAATTCGCGCTGCTCATGGACGCATTCATCATCAAAAATAATAATCAACAAGCCGTTTCGTTGTTCGTCTATAAACAGAAAAGGGAAGGGAAACGATATATTAGGTTCTGCCACAAATAATAAGTGTTTGTAAAAAAACACAATCTTTTTTGCTGACTGTAGGCACATTTTAGTGAAATACATACATATTTACATACGTACGCTCGCTAAAAAAGCCGTGAAAACCTAGTGGTTTGACCTATGGCCTCTCAAGCAGAGGGTCGTGAGTTCAAACCCCGGCTCGCACCTCTGAGTTTTTCGCAATTTATGTGTGGAATCACGTTTGTAAATACATATAAAACTACATCATTAATATTAGGTACAATGTCAAGTAACGGCCATTTACATTGAAATACATCAGCAACAGGCCTCGTCACCTAGCTTAACTTAAATTACAAAACATAATTTTGTAAATTATCATGAGCTTTTCGGGGAAGAAAAACATCATGAGGAAACCTGCACACTCCTGCGAAGCAATTCAATGACGTGTGTGAAGTTCCCAATCCGCACTGGGCCCGCGTGGGAACTATAGCCCAAACCCTATCAATCTGAAAGGAGGCCTTGCGCCCAGCAGTGGGACGTAAAAAAGGCTGGCCGTGATACGTGGCGCTTGAAAAACAACTCTCATTCGGCAGTCGCGTAAAAACGACTTGTAAAAGGGCCTATATACAATAAAAAATATGACACTTACTCACCCAATGATCGGTTATCGGTTACCCAGTTATCGGTTGGGATAATCCTCAAGACATTACGTAACATATAAATGCATTTAACACCTTTTACAGTGGACCTCCAACATACAGGGTGCTTTGTTATCAGCAGACGCGTGCGCAAGCAAACGGACATAGAGGCGTGATCGACATAGATCTACAATCATAAACTACTCAGCTTATTGAATTAATCTTTGAAGAAGATAAATAAATAAATATCATGGGACAATTGACACAAATTGACCTAGTCCCAAATTAAGCAGAGCATGTGTTATGGGTACCTACTAGAAATGAAATTATATTTACAAAAAATGTACTTACAACATCAGCCAAAATATAATCTAATAAAATTATAAATACCAAAGTTTGTATGTTTAGATGTTTTACTCAATCACATAAACACGCGGGACGGATTTTATTAGAATGACGATAGGTTAAATAAATAAATATCGTGGGTCAATTGACACCAATCGTCCCAAATTCGTCCCAAATTAAGCAGAGCTCGTGTTATGGGTACCTACTAGACAACAGGTAAACATACATATAGATAAATACATATTGAACATCCAAGACTCGAGCATAAACATTCGTATGCAGCATCATACAAATATCTGCCCAGAGCGGGGATCGAACCTGGGACCTGAAGCTTCGTCCCTACAACCTAGATTAAAACATAGGCTATCTTTTATCATGGATAATTGCATTGATCCCGCGGGATAGCGATAACCGAATTCATCGCAGACAAAAACACAAATATTACACGCATTAAAATCTTAAACACTGACTATAAGTACAGAACTTCTCGGATTAGATACCTTATAGTCTTATAAAAAAAGACCCTCATGTTGCTAATAAGAACATCACTAACACTTATCAAGGGGCAAGTAAACAAGGGGGGAAACGGGGGGGGGGGGGGGGGCAACCTTGGTCGCACGCGCAGCTGCGGGATCACCTGCGCCTGCGCGGCCATATTGCAAGTACGCAAAACAATTCTTATTAACGATTTCGGCGTCAAAAATGTTGTTGGCATTTACTGTTTCTGTCAGGCTTGTTGTTTATGGTAATTTTGGCGATTGGTTGACAAATTTTAGAGTGGTTCAACTGATGGGTAAAAATAGCGGCGACTTGGTATGGAACTTCCATGCCACGATAGCAAAGTTATCCTTTTTTTTTGTTGTTCGATTATAGTTTTTAAAAGTATGTACGCTTGAATAAAAGCATCCTAACGTCATAAAAGAAAGTCAAAGCACAATGCAAAATGAATTTAGATTCAAAGTGCATTTCTTAAAAGAAGTTACCGCGTGGCAACGACGTGGCGCGAAAACGAGCGTAATCAATAACCATAGACAAAACATCTTTCTCGGCACATTAATAAACTTATTACTGGCCATTAACAAATCAATGGTTGAAGTTCACTGCACTTACAAAAGGCGGGAAAGTTTTTAAATTGATCGTTCCATTTAAACCCTGACAGCGTTCGTATTTTGAAATTCAATCGGGCAATTACACTTTCGATTTTGGCGGCGAATCGAGCGGATGTTTATTTTGTTTTTAAAATACAGATAAGTAAAATGTCAAGTGCTTTTTTTTAACGCAAGGGCGTGCTAGCGCTGGAGCCATTTGCAATGCATTAATATGGATGTATGTACGTACATACCATAAATTTCTGCAGTTGCAACTTTGTATTACCTATCTATTACTAATAAACTACTGCAAAAGGTATCGGGCATTAGGGTAAAAAGTGAATTAACTGCTTCTTGTGTTCTATTATTAGAATATCGATAAAAGCTGGATGTTTGAATAGTCATTTCCTACCGATATGTTAAACCTATAGGAGCATCGTACCGCGTGGTTATGTTGAACCGTCTGACTTTTTTTAAGTTATGTAATTCTTAACCTAACCCGTACCACGTGGCTTAATGAAACTCTATCAATTTACTTTTAAATTTTAGACACGCGTTTTACTATTGTGATTGTGGCATTTCGTCTTAACGAAAATGGTTTTTGCACTACGTTTTATAAAAAAACTCGCTTTATGCCGCACGACTTTGGCCCCGTGAAAGAATAAGAAATAAGGCAATTCCCAATCCTGTGAGAATTTCTAAAAATCCCTTATTAGGGCACCTCTATGGTCATCAAGGTACATTTCTGCCAAATTTCAAGCTTCTAGCTCCAGTCGTTTGGGCTGTGGGTTGGTCTCTGAGTCAGTCATCTTAATGTTTTAACCTATAACCTTGAAACTGGTGTATACAGCATAATACTGTATACTGTATAAACTTAAATATCCAAAACTCGAACTCATTTTTTCCGCTGAAACAAAGTGTCCCGTCATAAACAAAAATATGAAGGTGCTTTAATTTAAAAAACCGGGAGCCAGTTGATGTTCAAAACCCAAATGTAAAGGTTGAAACACCTTGCCGACGAAAAACACTAATGCAAAAGGCAGGTGGACTGTAACCTTAAGGGATCTGGGTTTCGGCTGCTTATCTCAAAGTGTAAGGAAATTGTAAATTGGTATACAGAAATAGACGTTAGCAATGCAGAAGCAAAAAGGAAACTAGTGTAGGTTTGCATCTTAGATAATGTAAAACGCAAATACACTGTTCTTAATATGAATTAGTGTAAAAAACGATTGTATGAACACGATAAGACAATGAGCGAACGGCATTTCGCCCCACGGAAAGAGACAAACAAAGCCCATGTTACTATAGGTCGGTGGTGACCCATTATTGAGGAGAGAAATGAAAGAGATGATTCCAAACAAAAGGTAGAGTCAAGTTTAAGTACCTATACCTGAGTATATTAATTCACAGCAACTTACATACAGTAGTTGAACCTAGGTACTTACAACAATCAATACCTATTAAGCTTACTCTACAAGTTAACTTCATAGGACTCACGTCCAATAGATCTACGATAGCAATTACTTTCGAGATAAACTATGTACCTACACATGAGATAGTCTATGTAGTATCTCATGGCTAAGGGATTTACGGACATCGCCGCCAAACCCGTAGATGACAGCAACACCAGAGAAACTACGGATTTGTGGAAAACCAGGATCCCAAATTTCTTCTTTAGCTGGAACACGAGTTTTCACCAAGAATCGAGTATTTTCTCGATGGCGATATGAATGGACACTCAGGAATTCAACACTAGAAGCACTGCTACTTGCAGGTGCAAGCATGTGCCTCTAATTGGTACAACAACTCTTCATGTCTCACAGATTTCAATAAGACGTCCTTTCCGTGCCTATCATAGTTTGAAAACTACCATTATTTTACAGCTTATAGCAATCGTCGTGAATTTGGTCAGTCAGCAAGTTGTAAGTTATATCTATAGACAGGTTTAACGATCGGCGGATGCCCCAGTGGCTAGAGAACTTGACTACGGAGCTTGAGGTCCAGCCCCTAAACTACGAAATTTGAAAATCGAAGTTCGTATCGTATCGTCCCGCTCACTCTCGTGTCAAATAATATTAGCTTGAGAGGTACGGCACGATACGAAGTTCGAATTTTGCACTTCGTAATCGGGGGGCTGGGTTCGATCCCCGGTCGGGCAGATATCTGTATGATAAATACAAATGTTTGCTCTCGAGTCTTGGATGTTTAATATGGTATATGTATTTATCAATATAAGTATGTTTATCCGTTGTCTTGTACCCAAGTACAAGCTACGAGTATTTATTTGGTATCTATATCAGTGTCGTGCCTATCAGTCTCCTGTCATAAGATTCATCCAACATCATACATATACACAAAACTATCATATAAATTGTCGTGTATTTCGGGCAAGGTCACTGGATCACCGGGCTAGCACACCGGTATGCGCTATTTTGGGCTGTGAGTCGCCTATTAATAAATTTTCGTGCTCATAATTTTAGAATTCGGCCGGATATAACGGAATTGGCCAACTTATAGACGATATTTCTACAAATTCTTGGTATTGTTTTGGAAGACAAACACACGCTTATTTATAGAAGTTAGACGTAAACGGGTAAGAAACAGACGATTAACTTTTAAGAGATCTTTAGCTTTGTACGAACTCGTACAAGATATTATAGAAAGGTGCAGAGAAAAGTAGCCATTCTTTTACAACCACAACTTCACCAAGGTAACCCCATTTATTTCTCTGTAGCTGAGAGTACAACTTCAGTATTTTCATTTTAAGTACCGGCCAACGACAATCTTACAAGCTTTTATTTAACTTGCACTGTTTATATGTATGTGAAGTACTTCAAAATTTGGAAACATTTGTTGGTATCCTCTTGGGCTGAAATTTGGCATAGGTACATAATTAAGTCCGGTGATAATACAATAATCCGGTAGTGAAATTCTGGTGGTCCAGTCAGGTTCGTCTCTTAGAACACTTCATCAGTTAATGGCATCGAAATTAAATTTGGTACGGATGTGTAAGTTAGATGACAATACAAGTGTAGTTAACAAAAACTACAGTTGGCAAAAAAGCTTATATTAAAAATGAATTTTTCAACAGAATAGTTTTTTATTCCGATTTCAAATAGAAACAAAATGTGAAGTATCTATTTATTCGTTTGTAGCAGAAAGCAGAGGCCCAAGTACGAACATTCGAATCGTGCGTAACGTAATCGAGTAGTAACGTTATCGACAATGTATTACTTTTGTAACAGCGCCCGCCCATGCACGTATTAACTAAAATTTTACATGAAGTTTCTCGATTTCAATACGATAACGTTACGTTACGCAGGATACGAATATTCGTACTCGGACCTCTGAGAGCTACAGGTACATACAGTCAAAGGCACATTGATTCATACATGGATTACTGTACTTCTGAAACTTTTTGCATCGTCTCATAAGAAAACCATTTTTTGCCCTTAACGGGTTACAGGCAGATGCCAAGATATTGCAGATGGTCGGATCAATGATGAGATTCTACCCTTTCCCTGTTTTTTTACGATTCTTTGAAGGTTTAATACGGTAGCGTAAACTACGGGCACGTCTATTTATTGTTACAATTACTTTGCAGGAATCTTTACGTTTTTATAAAAATGAGATTTGTTGCTAAGGATATAATGGGAGGTGCAATGTGATATGTTGTTTGTACTGGCATTTTTATCCTTTTCGATAAACAGACATAGTTAAAGCTTCTTTCGGAATCTTTTCGGGGAAGGAAAACATCTCGAGGAAATCTGCATACTCCTGCGAAGCAATTAACGGTGTGTGTGAAGTTCCTAATCCGTACTGGGCCTGCGTTAGGAACTATAGCCCTCTCACTGTGAGAGGAGGCCCGTGCCTCTAGCTGATGATGATGATGATGATGATGAGGACAATAACATCATCAGGATCACATAATAATGAACTGCTACCAATAACACACTAGCAACATCATAACTAAAGGGTATGACTTTGCCGAATGTCAATTACTGGCAGCACTAGCGCAATCCGTGGCCGCGGGCGCGTGCGTGCTTGCTAGGGTTGCCAACCGTATTCAATTTGACATATAATAAAATAATAATAAATATCATGGGACAATTGACACCAATTGACCTAGTCCCAAATTAAGCAGAGCTTGTGTTATGGGTACTAGAAAACCGATAAGCATACTTATGTAGATAAATACATACACAAACACATACATATTAAACATTCTAGACCCGAGAACAAACATTCGTATTCTTCATACAGACATCTGTCCCGACCGGGGATCGAACCCGGGACCTCACGCTTCAGTCAGGGTCTCTAACCACTAGGCTATTTGGTCGTCTCATCATCATCATGTCAGACGAAAGACTACTGCTGTTCGGCGGCCTCCTCTAAGGCTCTCCACTCAGACCGGCCTTGTGCTTTCCGCATCCACCGCGATCCCGCGATCTTTACCAGGTCGTTAGTCGTCGTGTCAGTGGGTCAAGCACAACTTGTCGAATCCTGCGTAACGTTACGGTTATCGTATCGTGATCGAGAAACCTCATACTAAATTTTAGTTCCAAATACGCTTACGGGCGGGCGCTGTTCCAAACGTCATACCAATTCGACAAGGTTTACTATTCGATTTCACGTGACGCAGGATTCAAAAAGTCGTGCTCGATACAATATGTATAGTTATTTATAACTAAGAGTTGCACGGTGGATGGGTATTATACAGATTTTAATTACGATCTCACAAACTGCTGCCGGCGATTTTGTCTGCATAGCAGGAACTATGCAATTTTCCGATATGAAAATTTGCTTAGGTATGTCCTCCAAATTCCCATCTATGCCTTTACTAAAACCCATCAAGACAGCTCGTTAGTTTTATTATGATTTATATATAGATTTGAGTTGCATTTTATTTTATATTACATACATACATACATACAGTCCCGCCTGTTTCCCGTTAGGTAGGTAGAGACCACGGACTTCCACTTGCTACGATCCTGACATACATCCTTTGCTTCCCCTACTCTCATAACATTCTTCATACATTCTTTATAATATTGTGAGTAATTTAATACTTTTTAAATTTTTAATTGTAAGTATGTGTAGTTATTTTATTTTATGGTAAATAATGTTAGCTACTTTCTTTAATTGAGTATAGGTAAATTATCTTAAAATGTATAAACAGCATCATCTGCTTTATTCTGTTGTTACGTAGTGTTCAATAAAGAGTTTTTGTACTATATTGTATAGTAAAGTTAGGATAGACAAGTTACATAACACACCACAAAAAGCGGTCAACCCTGCGCGCGCAGGCGGCGCGTGCGCCGAAACCACACCTGTCCGTAACGGGACCGAATAATTAACTAGTTCGTGTGGAAAACACGGGGTTTAGGGGTTTTAAGATAAGACTGTAGTGGTTACACGGGGTTTTTGGCAAATGTGTGTACTGTGGGGCGTAGCCCAGGAAGTGGGCACTGGAGAGTACGGAAACGCGGTCTAAATGTACTCTACTGCCCTGCACTATATAGCTAATACTGAATGAAACTACAGCAATGGCGTCCTCACGGTGTCCTCACGTGCTCGCTGTGCGCACGGACCTTCTTGAGGAAGATTGGCTAGGCGAGCCACATGAGGGCACACAATCGGAGGTGAAGCGGTCGCCGTAGCCGGAATTGGCCAGGAGGATTATTATTATTATTACTGAATGAAACCAAACGTAGGTATGTCGTAGCCGAGTATATTCTTCCAAAGCAGGGGCTTAAGACTAATACACTTTGTTATGACGTGTGCTCTCGTCCAAGGACCCAGCCCGACTGATCTGCCTTCAGGAGCCCCGTGCTCCTTGCTCGTGCTTTAAATGTCCAACATACAATGACAATGCAAAGAAAAATCCATTGCATTTGCATTGTCATTGTATGTTGAATTTCATACTATGAATGTTTCATAAAAATAAAAACAAAAATAATCAATAAATCGATTATTTTCATTTACACTCCGTAATGTTCCTTTATTTTCATGCAATTCTACATTTAAAATGGGACACATCAATCCGGCCTGCCAGGACCGTAACATGCATAAATTATGTTGCATATATATAATTATATGTTGGATGGAGGCTGCATAGCGCCCTACAGTACCTACTACATAAGTACAAATAGTAAATGTTATTTATTTTATTTACCTACTTTTTTATGGTATTAAGGATAACAACAGTCAATTAAATTAAGATACAAAAAAAACCGTGATAGCCTAGTGGTCTATCTATGGCCTCCCAAGCAGAGGGTCGTACGTGGGTTCAAACCCCGGCTCGTACTCTCAGTTTTTTTGGAATTTGTGTGCGGAATTACATTTGTAATTTATCGTGAGCTTTTCCGTGAAGGAAAACATCGTGAAGAAACCTGCAACTCCAGCGCAGCAATTCAATGGTGTGTGTCAAGTTCCCAATCTGCACTGGGCCCGCGTGGGAACTGTAGCCCAAGCCCTCTCATTCTGAGAGGAGGCCTGTGCCCAGCAGTGGGACGTAAAATGGCTGGTGATGATGATGAAAATATTTACTGATCGTGTAAGAACAGTAATTTAGGAGGCATTTATTTAGAGTGGACCTGAATTGAAATAACAGAAGTTAATCGTTACAATAATTGAAACTGACTTTAAAGAGAGGCGGAGACAAAGAGGTGTATTTCATTTAATACCATGCATAACTCTGAAGGCCTTACAACAAGTAATAACCGCGTAATTTTTTTAACATTTAATAATAATAAATACAAGAAAAAAAATAAGTGTGTAAAAACTCTGTAAAACGCGTTATGTCAGGGATGAGCCCTAATTACTTAAATTCATTTTTTGCCCCCAAAAATCCCACTGATAGCAAATTTCATCGAAATCGTTAGAGCCTTTTCAGAGAGAGAGAGAGAGTATAAGAGTTAAGTATATGAAAATTTATCTTTAAGTGAAAATGTAGACTAAATTGTGGACCGGAATCTCAAAACTTTTATTCAGGAAATATATCCTTCTAAGTGCCTAGTTAACATAGTTACTTATTGTTAATTAGAACTGTACCCTCCATTTTTGAACGTTGGTAAACCACGAGACCAAACTCGCGCAGAATGCTCATACATAATTCAAGATATAAACATAACTGCACACTTATATCCCAAAAAGACTTATCTCCAGCCGAACCATTCATAATTCGGACTTACGCGTCTTCCGCATAAAGTTTACTTTACAACGGTTGTAGAAGTGGAGATACGTGTTTCTGTCAAGTCTTGTTGTTGTTGTGACTATTACATCGAACACCTTGTCACCGCAGGGTTAAACTTTCAGATGTATCCAAATTACCACTGCGATAAATTATACAGTTAAAATATGCTCTTAAAATATATATACTAACATTTACTTATGCCTTAAATATACTGCAAGCTCAAGTGCTCGCAGCATCTGCTTTTAGCGTTTTGTTCGGTTGGCATTTCAATTGTGGAGGAGGCTAAAGGACAAAGCGAGGGTAAAACTGTTTGTCTGTGTGTATATGACGATTTATATAGTTATGATGATGGCTCTTCTTATCAAAGTATTTGCGGAGTTGACATGTCACCATTTACGTAAACCGCAATTAACAGCAAGTGCGTATGTACATAACATTTTTCAGCAAGATTTACTCAAGACAAGGTTTTTCACAGAATTATGAGAATTGTGTAGACTTACATACATACTTACTTAATTGAGTAAGAACTTGAGATTAAAATCGAAAATGAATACATGGTTAATATGCCTTGTAATAAATAATGTTTTTATAATGCAATGAAACGCTTGCACTATGAAATCAATCATAAATGAATTAATTTTTGACAGCTGTCAAATCAACCCGTAATGTTTAAATTGTACTAAGGACGACAGCTAGCAGCTGTCAAAAGTTAATTATAAGAAATCTTCAAATATAGTAAAATTGATGGACCATTCTCAACAAAATTTGAATTGAATCGAACTTTAGCGGCGTATAATCATAAATTACCTTTGAATGCGATATTTTCTCATTTACTCAGAATTAATTAAGCGTACACTTTGCTAGAGTTACTTTATTTCAGTTTTCTTTACGATAAGTTTACGTTGGGGATGAGTCATTCATCTTGCGACAAACCGTGCGACATTTATTATTATTTTTCATTGGACTAATAAAAATTAACTATCGCAATAATGTTATAGAATTCATTAAGATCGTTTAGTATGCGGTCTTCGTGCAAATATTAATTTATATATTAACATTTTTATTGTTTGCTCATCGAACTCTAAAGTAAGTTCACCTGCTGTTATTGCAAACATTCCCTTGTACTGTCAATAATTATAAACACAAAATCCGTATCAATTCAATCGTCAACACAGAGTGTCACAACAATTAATTTAAGATCTCTTAATAAAAAAGACAGTTGAATATCTTCGACAATTTAACGTAACGTCATTTTGTTAAATAAAGATTTGGTTGGAATTGTTGGAAGGTGTTCTGACACTTTACCGACAATCATTATGCAAATTTATACTATAATTAGGGAGGAGTGGAGGAATACAAGGGGAGGCCCTTGTCCAGCAGTGGGACAGTTCAATTATTACTATTATTATTTCAAACCTGATCTGTCCCACTGCTGAGCAAAGGCTTCTCCCCATACTTCCACTGCTTCGGGTCTTTAGCAATTAGCGGTCAGTCCGCCAAAAAGGAGTCTACTTCATCCCGCCATCGCCGTCTAGGTCTGCCGGGTCGCCTCTTGTTTGTGGAACTCCACTCGATGGCTACATGGAACAAACATGACCAGCCACAGTCCCACTTTAGTTTTGATGCCGTTTGACCTACGTTTGCAACTTGAGTTATGGCGCGCGGGACGGTATTCCGGATCCGATCCACTAGTTTTATGCCTGGCAGGCTGCGCTCCATGGCCCGCTGGCAAACCCCGAATTTGGACATCAGTAGGGGAAGAAAAAAAAACAAAATCACTCCACTATGACCCTATCCACCGACACGCATCACCCGTATGACCCTGTTTACCTCGCAGGGTGGTCCCACGTGCGCATACGCATATCAGTCTCCTGCTTCCGGCACAATATTTGTGATCGTCGATCGAAGGGCAGATACGTAGAGTGGCAAGTGTCATACTTTAGCGGGAAGTGTTTGGGAAGATAATTCATGTTGTTGAAACAGATTTCCACGTACGTACTCTCGAAAACCAAGCAACTTTTACTAAGGTCATGTTAGGCTGATTCGATGGGTCTTTGGCTAGTCTACCTCTTGACGTACCGCTTTTGGGACAGCCTGTCGAGTACTGCTCAAAGGTGTCTAGGAGTGACAACACTTGATCAGAAATTTAAATGTTATGATTGCAAGGTTTCTAATAAGGCGAACTCAATGCCATCCTTTATCTTCCGCATCCAGATAAAGTCAGGGTTTGGATAAAAATGTGTTTTGCGAACACCTAAGCCGTAAGCAGAAATGGCAATGGCCTGGTGACCATATTTGTCACAGAACCGACAATCGTCGAAGTAGACAAATACTAGAGTGAAGAGTTGGAGACCACGTTTTCAGACGGAGTGTAGGACGCCCTGCAACTATATGGAGCGAGGACTTGTGTCATACTGCTGGGAGTGGGTGGATGCGAAGAGCTGAAGACCGGGCTGACGGGCACTGACTGAACACCTAAGCTATTCTAATTGTTTAAACTTGCATGAAAGGAATTACAAGTGAGCACATTTTATAATCCAGTAATCCCAAAATTTTGCTTACTTTTCTAATCATGACTAATCATCATCCTACACACAGCAAACACGTACAGCCTTCCAAGCTCTCCAAAGCACAGCCAAAACGTCAGCTGCCGAAACGTTTACTCCAATCTCGAAATCACGCACGACTAATTCCATTTTTTCACTCAAAGGTGCAATATGACGGACAACTTGTGCCCGCATGCGATTTTTTTCCTACTAGCACGTGCTTGCTTTTTGTGCGGCTTCCTTGTGCCGGTGCAATACATCTGTCGCGGCAAGCTGTGGTTTTCGGAGACATCCGACCAAGTCGAAAAGGTCCTTTCACCGCAGTACTACTTCAATTCAGCTTGAAACTTCTAATTTGGTCGGGTTATATAATTTGCAACATGATGCTGGCAGTTTCGGTACCTGCCACTTGCATCTGGTGCTTTTCTTGTGTTTCGAATATTTAAAAATAGAACGCGAACACTCGAGATGGCTGCTTGCATTTGCACATGTCTTCGAGAAATTCCTGAAATACTGGCCAGTATCCTAAGTTTTAAGGTTGCTATATGAAGCATGGCGGCGTCTCGGCTTCAAAGAGATTGAAAACGAAAATACAGCTGCGAAGTATTTCTTAATCACAGTGAGATAATTGCCCTTTCGTTTTGAATATTATCAACATACTACTTATCGTTTTAATCCAAACAATGAATAGATAGAGAAGACAGTAGTAAACATACGTGGAGAATTAGAAGATATTTTTTCATGTTCATTACATACCTATAGGTACACATAGCTTTGGTCCTAAAAAGGGCACAAAGCTAAACTCGTGGTATCTACTTAATAGCAGAACACTACGTAATCTATATTATCTACTTTCAAAATATTTAAATGACTTCTTTAGAATCTAAGAAACCGTCTTCATTGTATAATGACAAAGCAAGCAACAGACTATTAAATCACAGAAAAATCACCCTAACATGTTCTTTTTTTTCAACGCATCCTGCAATTCAATAGATCGCAAGAAATCGATATGATCCAGGGTCAACAATCGATTGTTGTGGTTTTGGACCCTCTGCACTGTGGATTTATCAAGAATCGATTCAATCTACATCTACACTAATATTATAAATAGGAAAGATTTGTACCTATTTTTGTATGTTTGTATGTTTGTAATGAATAGGCTCAAAAAGTACTGGGCCGATTTAAAAAATTCTTTCACCAATAGAATGCTACATTCTTCCAATTTGACATAGGCTACATTTCATTTTGAAAAAAATTAGGGATCCTTGGTAAAATTTGAACAATGTAACCGAAGGTGTAGAAAAATGAGTCTTAAAATGTCTTTCGTCGAATGCGCTGCCGAAACTATTAGCGATAGAATAAAATAATGTACAACAATATTGAAGAACATCATAATGTCTACAAAAAACTCCGCGGTAGCATATGTCCAACTATTGTAGTTATGTCACTACAACAACTTTTTTCATTTTATAATTGTCTACCCCGTGCGAAGCCGGGACGGGCTGCTAGTAAAGAATATAATGAGATGTAATGAAAAGCTATAGGTAAGATATACAGAAATTTGGGGTCAGCAGTGACGTGCAAAACAAGTGCTGCTATTGGCAACATTTATAAATAAGCTTAAATTTAGTAGGTATTAAAAAAGACAATCGTTTTTGTTGTGGTGTGGCGAATAGTTGGGGTCCGAACCAAAAACTAAAAAGGAACCTTATGGTGTTACTCTGTCTGTCTGTCTGCCTGTGCTAGATAATGCTTACTAATACTAATACAAATAGAAAACAATTAGTAATAATATTTATTTTTATTGCAAACGAGTCTGTAATTTTACCTATGTACATCTTCGGCAAGCAATATGGTATCGTACGAAATTATGCATTTCCTTTGTTTTTTGTAGCGTTTGCCTCGTTTCATAACCGAGAATGTTCTCAAACAAACAAAAATCGTATTTAAGCCAATCACTTCAATTATAATGCAAATCGACCGTTATTCATTACTTTATGGTACTATGCATACGCACATATCTATTTCAAACGTCCCAGAGATTTCAAAACCAACTTGAAATGCATTTCCAAAACACTCCCAACAACTGAAAAACACCTTTGAAATAATAGAGATAAGGGCTTTAATCTATTTGGTATAGTGATCTGGACTGCATTGAGATTTGTAATAGCATTTTAATAGAGTGAACCAAATTCGTCCTTGCATTGTCCTATTGTGAACGCATTCTAACAATTCGCCGAAGAAATACCGTTTGGTTCGTATTCTTGTTCAAATGCGTTTCTTATAGATTCGATGTCACCTGGGTCTTTGTAAATGGGGTTTTAACTAAAGCTTTTAGATAAAAGTTTACGAAATATTTTCTAATACATTTATCGTTGAATATTAATAATATCAGTAAACAGTGAATATACGGATATCCACTTGATAATGTGTGTAAAAACTTGGAAAAACGCGTTTACTCAAAGATGAGATCTGTTTTCCTTCTTCGTTTTATCTTCTGTTCACTTTCGTCCAATGTTATTTAGTAGCTTAGTAGTTTATTGTGGTCACACTGTCGTTATTGAACGGCCCTGATTGGCCACCCCGGTTCCCCCCACCACTCATTAGTTCGTTTATTTTTCGTTACTTTTATAAAAAAGTTCCTGTTTGAATTTTGAGCTGTGAACATCTCTGTCGCTGAACTATTTAAAATTCCCACTACTTTCGCGGCTTAAAGTATTTTAGTGTAGTATAGTGTGTGTTGGAGTCTCCCGGCGCGGCACCAGGACCTAAATCCGAGGCTAAGTGCTATCGCTGAAGGTAAAGTTAACAGTAGATCTAGGGAAGCTGGAGACGATCACCAACGGTGTGTCGCTACGGACGCCAAGGATCCCACATACAGCAGATCCGGAGCCACCAGGTCAGACCACCAACTCACTAGTTTGATTTCTAGATAGATTGCTTGATTTGCTTTTAAAATACACAATATTCTTGCTTAGAACCCATAGACCCCCTTCGTCCCCCATTTTTCGTAAATACAGTCCATTTCCTTTCGATTAATTGCACATTTTTTGGTCTTCGAACCGAATGTTTTGATAAGTGACCTTTGTTTGTCGTTTTCGTAAAGTCATTTGTTGAAAGTTCGTTTTATCGTTATATTTTTAATATTCTAAATTTATTTCGGGTAGGTAAGCAAAAATATTGTTGTAAAAAAAAAAGTTAAATTAGTGGGAACGTTAAATCATTCACTTGTTTGTCGTTGGTTCAGTTTCAATTTTAGACTGGTAACACTGATATTTTTGTGTCAGTTGTCAACAGTTTTGATTTTAATTTTCAACTTCTACCCCCAAGTTAGTTTATGTTTTGTGGTGAAGTTGTTTGTCGTAATTTGTAATATTTGTTTTCTAAAATCCCTGTTAGTGGTGTGTTTATTGTTAGTGTGGTTCAATAAAAAGTGGTTACAATGCCTAAAGACGATGTCGAGGTGGGCGTTGCTGACTCACTACGTGTGGAAAGGGACTACGCTATAATGAGGTTAGAATATCTTGCTATGTTGGATGACACTGATTTGGGATTATGCACTGACGCCGAGCTTACTTCTATAGCTAATGGTTTTCATGCAGCACAGATGAAGATCTTAGTGACACTTTCTCCAAAGGAACGTCGCGAAGAATTTAATTTTACTTCAATGTTCGACACTAAGCTTAGAACTATTAAGTCGCGGTTGAAATCTATTTTTAAACCTACTGTAACTGCTGCCGGTTCCCCAACGCAACAACCTAATTTACCCAAGCTTCCCAAAGTAAATATTAGACAGTTTGATGGCAAGATTGGTAATTGGATTACGTTTATTCAATTGTTTAATTCATTAATACATGACCGTAAAGACTTGACTGGTGTGGAAAAGTTACACTATTTATTGTCGAGTGTGCAAAATGAAGCTCACGATTTAATTAAAAAATATCCCATAACAAATGATAATTATTTGGTTGCATATAACACGTTGTATAAGCATTATAATAAAATTCGACTTATAGCCACTACATATTATGAGCGGCTTATCAGTTGTGAGCCGGTCAGATCTTCTCGGGCTTGTGACTTGGAACGGGTTAATAGGATGTTCACCGAGAACTTGGCAATTCTAAATGGTTATAATTTGCCGGACAAGAATTTCATGCTAGTTCAGTTGCTATGGTCTAAATTGGATAGGAATACTAAAGAACAGTTTGAGCTTGAACATAACTCTGATGAAATTCCAGAGTATGAAAAGATTCAAAGGTTCATCGAAAAGCGGTTTCGTGCACTGGATGCTGCTGGCTCTAGTGTCGCTGGTAGCCCTCAGCCATCTAGTAGTAGGCAAACGAGTAAGCCTAAAATAGCACTTGTCGTATCCCCTCCAACGTGTATTTTATGTAAAGGTAAAGAACCACACAATCTTTCGACTTGTCCAATTTTCTTAGGCTATGACCCTAGTGCCCGTTTTAGGTATGTGAAAGAAAACAGATTATGTATCTTGTGCTTGTCAAGTTCACATTCTGTAAAGTCGTGTAAATCTAGACAGCGTTGTGAACAGTGTAAGTACTCGCACAACACTTTGCTGCATTTTAACAATCCTGTTGCACAGGGACCTTTGGGGACAGATATGGAGATTTGTAAACCTAATTCAACCGTTTCGAAGCCAGTAGCTATGGTAGCAAATAATACTGTCGGTTCTAGCCTTTTTTCGACTGCCAAGGTACTGATAAGGGACATGCAAGGAAATTTAGTGTCGGTTAGAGTACTACTTGATTGTGCTAGTGCTTGCAATTTTATAACTGAAGCATGCGCCAAGAAACTTGGCTTTGAAATTAAGTATGGCAAGTACGCCATTAATGGCATAGGCCAATCGGTCGCCAAACCTGCTGGCACTTTATCGTGCACAATTTCACCCAATACTGGTGAATCAAAAGATACCTTCTCGTTCGAGGCATACGTACTGCCTGCTATTTGTTCGGACATGCCAACCGAACACTTGAACCTTTCGTCGTGGCACCATATAAAGGGCCTGGACTTGGCTGACCCGAGTCTGCACAAGCCAGGGCCGATCGACATGTTGTTAGGTGTCGATATTTTCGCATCGTCCTTACGTCCAGGGTTAATTCATGGTAGCCCAGGCCAACCTATTGCCATAAATAGTATTTTCGGCTATATTATGATGGGTGGTTGCGCTGCGGACGATTGTCGCTCTCGCTCTCGCCGAAACTATTGTTGCATTATTTCGGACGCCTTTTCGTTGGACGACTCGATCAGAAGATTCTGGGAATTGGAGCAGGTCAACTCCCCGAGTGACGTCATCCTGTCGAAAGAAGATCAGCTGTGCGAGCAATATTTTGTCGTTAGTTTTCGTCGCACAGAAGAAGGTAGGTATGTCGTTCCTCTACCTTTTGCTGATCCTTCTAACAAACCTGCTTTATCTGGTTCACGTGCTATTGCACTGAAACGGTTTTCGTCGTTGGAAAGAAAGCTGCAGGGTAACCCTGAACTACAGAAGAACTATGTCGCCTTCATGGAGGATTACGAGAGGTGTGGTCATCTCGAGCGATGCGATCCTCCAGAGACGGACTGTGGGGCCTTCTTCTACATTCCTCATCAAGGGGTCCTGCGGCCCTTGTCTATTAGCACCCCTCTTCGCGTTGTTTTTGACGCTAGTGCCAAGGACGCCCAGAGGACCTCGCTGAATGACACTTTGCTGCCGGGACCAAAGCTGCAAAACAATATCTTCCATTTGCTTCTCCGCTTTCGATGGCATGTTGTTGTCTTTACTGTGGACGTAAAGCAAATGTACAGGCAAATTTTGGTAACCCCCGAAGACGCTGATTACCAGCGAATCGTTTGGCGACCATCTATCAATGAGCCAATCAGAGATTATCGTCTACTCACTGTTACTTACGGTGTCTCGTCAGCCCCTTATCAGGCTCTCCGTACAATTGCTGAGATGGCTAAAGCATCAGCGGTGGACTACCCCAGTGGATCAACGGTGCTGGGCCGTGACATTTACGTCGACGACATCGTCACGGGCGCGGACTCGGTGGAGGAAGCCATGAAAGCTCGCTCGGAGCTTTCAATTATTCTAGCGTCAGGTGGCTTACACTTGCGCAAGTGGACGTCGAACAATCAGGGCTTTTTCGATGGGGTACCTCCTGAGGATCTATACTCAGAAGACTTTCGTGAGTTTGACTCGCTTGGTGGCATGTCCTTGAAGATTCTGGGCCTTCTATGGCTACCACATTGTGACAATTTCACCTTCAAGGTGTCCGCCAGGGATCGCCGCTGCACTAAGCGCACCATACTCTCCGAGATTGCACAGATATTCGACCCTCTCGGATTTCTTTCGCCTGTGACTTTCTTTGCAAAGTATCTGATGCAACTCCTCTGGGTTTCGGGTGTCGATTGGGGCGAGGACGCACCGGAAAATATTAGTCTTGAATGGCAAGCACTCAAAAAACAACTCCCGTCGTTGAGTTCGCTAGCTGTTCCCCGCCGTATGGTCAAGGATTTCGTCGACCTACAGCTTCACGGATTCTGCGACGCGTCGGAACGCGGATTCTGCGCAGTCATTTACTGCAGAACATTGGACAATAATGGGTTGTGCACCGTCCAACTAGTTTGTGCTAAGTCCAAAGTGGCACCACTTCGCAAATTGTCGATACCTCGTCTGGAATTGTTAGCGGCAGTCTTGCTTTCGGATTTGTCGGCTTCAGTCGTTGAAGCTTTAAAACCTTTTCACGCTGTCAGTCGGATCTTTGCATGGTCCGATTCCAGCGTGGCGCTAACTTGGATCAAGTCGTGTCCATCCAAGTGGCAGACTTTCGTGGCCAATCGTGTCAGCCATATCCAAGATACGATTCCTCCTGACTGCTGGCGGCACGTGAGGACTTCCGAAAATCCGGCTGACTGTGGGTCTCGAGGTCTCTTACCTAACGACCTAATCAACCAATCTAGCTGGTGGGATGGGCCTTCCTGGCTTTCGTTAGCTTTCGAAGAGTGGCCAAGATCCACTCTGTCAGCCGACGTGGATGTTGTTCACGAGGAGCATAAGGTGGCCGTTCTTGTGATGGCTCTTGGCGAAGATATGGTTGAGGATCTTTTGTCAAGATATTCGTCGTTAAGGACTCTTCAACATGTTTTGGCCTACTGCTTTCGTTTCGTTCACAACACTAAAAACCGGAGGATGCCTGGCAAGTTGCTTCTCGGTCCCTTGGCACCTGTCGAAATAAAAGACGCTCTTATGTTTCTCGTTCGGTTTGTTCAGGAGCGCAGTTTCTCGTCGGAAATCGAGAAACTTAAGAATAAATTACCCAACTCTCTCCCCAAGAGGTTTAGAAAACTGGCTCCATTCTTGGATGACGCGGGTCATTTGAGGGTGGGCGGACGTCTGTCACGAGCTTCTCTCGACTTTGACGTGAAGCATCCGCTGCTTCTGCCTTGTGATCATCGGCTTACCGTTCTGTTGATTACTGAATACCACAACAGATTCATGCATCCAGGGTTACAAACGCTCCAAAATTTGTTAGCGCAACATTTTTGGATACTGTCTCCGAAACGAGCCATCCAAGCCGTAACATCGAAATGCCTGAAATGCTTTCGTGTTCGTCCGTTAGGTGCTCCGGCGCCTTTCATGGGTGATCTACCTTCGTACAGAATCAACCAGCTCAAACCATTTTCGAGTGCTGCTGTCGATTTCGGTGGACCTTTCGATATTTCTCTCGGTCGCGGACGTGGAAATAAGACGTACAAAGGCTACATCTGTGTCTTTGTTTGCACCTCGACTAAGGCTGTCCACACCGAACTTGCCACCGAACTCTCATCAGAAGCTTTCCTAGCAGCTCTTAGACGATTCATAGCGCGCCGAGGTCGATGCAGTCGCTTAGTGTCAGACCAAGGCAAAAATTTCGTTGGCGCCAGTAACATTTTGGCGCGTCTCATCGGAAATGCTGCGCAAACGGACCAAATCCGGTTTGAATTTAACCCGCCGGGAAGTCCGCATTTTTCGGGCTTGGCCGAGGCTGGAATCAAGGCTGTGAAAACCCACTTGTTGCGTGTCGTTGGTCAGCAAAGGCTGACTTACGAAGAATTCTCCACAGTCTCGGTTCAAGTCGAAGCTCTTTTAAACTCGCGACCACTCACTCCACTCAGTGCCGATCCCAATGACTTGTCTGCTTTAACTCCGGGTCATTTTCTTACAACGGAGCCTTTATCGGTTGTGCCAGACGAGGACTTGTCCGACACCAGAGTCAGCGTTGTGCAGCGCTGGAAAATGCTCCAGAAAATGCAGCAAGATTTCTGGAAGAAGTGGTTCCAGGAATATATGCACACGCTTCAACAGCGCATGAAGTGGCATGACAAACAGCCCAGTGTAGAGAAGGGTTCATTGGTGCTTATAGTCAACGAACAAACCAGTCCCATGAGGTGGCCTTTGGGTCGTATTGTGAATACCCACCCTGGTTCTGACGGCATCTGTCGCGTAGTTACGGTGCGCACGGCTTCTGGCTTGTACAAACGGCCTGTTGTCAAATTATGCCCCCTGCCTGTTTAAAATTTTCTTCGCAATTCTGTGTTTTGTCCTTTGTAATTTTTGTTTAATGTAATTAAAATACTAATGTATTTTGGTGGGCGGAATGTTCACTTTCGTCCAATGTTATTTAGTAGCTTAGTAGTTTATTGTGGTCACACTGTCGTTATTGAACGGCCCTGATTGGCCACCCCGGTTCCCCCCACCACTCATTAGTTCGTTCATTTTTCGTTACTTTTATAAAAAAGTTCCTGTTTGAATTTTGAGCTGTGAACATCTCTGTCGCTGAACTATTTAAAATTCCCACTACTTTCGCGGCTTAAAGTATTTTAGTGTAGTATAGTGTGTGTTGGAGTCTCCCGGCGCGGCACCAGGACCTAAATCCGAGGCTAAGTGCTATCGCTGAAGGTAAAGTTAACAGTAGATCTAGGGAAGCTGGAGACGATCACCAACGGTGTGTCGCTACGGACGCCAAGGATCCCACATACAGCAGATCCGGAGCCACCAGGTCAGACCACCAACTCACTAGTTTGATTTCTAGATAGATTGCTTGATTTGCTTTTAAAATACACAATATTCTTGCTTAGAACCCATAGACCCCCTTCGTCCCCCATTTTTCGTAAATACAGTCCATTTCCTTTCGATTAATTGCACATCTTCCTTGGTAAGTTCCTACTAATATAGAAACAAGGGATAAAATGTAGCTACCGAAATGGTATGAAATAAATAATAATACAGTTTTATATCTTCGTGGCTGTCTTCATTCAGAGAATAGCGCGTAAAAGTGTAGGTACCTAAACTATCAGAGACGAATGTAGAACCTCCTCCTTTTTTGAAGTCGGTTAATTTGCAAATAATCGTCCTTCAGTTTGTACCAAATTTCTCAACTCAAGAAAAGCAATGTCCTATTTTTAAGTCGGAAATGATTAAAACTGGATCAAAAGACAATGTTACCGAAAAAAATACCGTTCGCCAATTAACTCCAATTAAGGCTTTATTACAAGTAGACCATTATATTCGGAGCAACGGGTTACAAAATAACTATTAAATAACGCGTTATTCCGTAATACGCAGCAGTTTTCACATCAACCGTATTTTATGCAACCATCGTTAAAAAAATCTTAAACATTTTTGATTTCTTTATGCCATTCCAGTAAAGTTTAAAATAATTATAAAGAGCGTCTGAATGTGAAATTTTTCTCGTAGTGATCGAATTGCCGAGGATGGCGCTCCGAGAAGGAAAATAACCCATTTCCTTAGAGCAGGAAAGTTAACGCGCGATTTTCCTCTGTCAAAGTTTTTACATTAAATCTGTGCAAAATGCACAGAGTCTGTTCATTGTGTGCCTGTTTTTGACATTTGTGTGACAGTTTTGTTTTAGTATGAGTTTTAGGAACGTAACAAATTTTGACATGAGCGTAGACGTGTGCTGTAGATTACGTGTGTACCTTTGTCCAAACGAAAAAGTGGCAGAAATTTTTTACTAATAAGCCTAATACACTAGCCGAAAGCGCCTCCCGTCTGTCTGCCTTAAGCCCATTTCTAGCAGCACATATTTTTACATGTAGGCAATAAATAGTTTGGAGTTCCAGCCCAGAGCCATACAATACAATATTTTACTGAGTATTTCTATGGCTTTCAAATAAGCAACAAAAAACTAGTTATTCAACAACACGATAAAAGCATGGCGGCACGCGACGCTCCGAAACAACGAATATTTTTTAATCAACCGTTAAAATAACGTTAATTAGCCCGCTAATGAAGACCACTTAAAAGATTTGGCTTTGCTTTGGAATTAGCGTTATATTGAATAAACGGAATTGCTATACGTGAACGGCGATGTAGATATATACTGTAGTCACTAGCTGCTGCCTGCGACTTCGTCCGTATAGATTTCGGTTATCGCTATCCCGCGGGAACTATATAATTTTCCCGAATAAAAAGTAGCCTATGTTATTCCTCAATATTCAAACTATCTTCTTACCACATTTCATCTAGATTGGTGCAGCGGTTTTCCCGTGAAGAGGTAACAAACAGAAGACAGAGAGACAGAGTTACCTTCGCATTTTTCTTTGTGCCTTATTTCTTGTTTTGACTGTTATGTGGTGTTCAATAAAGAGTTATTGTATTGTATTGTATTGTATTAGTTAGGATTTAAACGTTTTCTAATGTAGTTCGAGTTAACAATCGAAATTAATGAACCTTAACCTACTTCAAAGAATTAGTCATGTATAAAGACTTAGGTACAATAACCTGACCAACTTACAAAAGTTGAAAAACCCCCGACATTATCATTTCAAAGTCCAGTATTTCAAAAACGGGATAACCGATTTTAATGAAACTTGGCTAAGAACCATCTCGATTACACTAGCTTTCGATTAAAAAAACCGCATATAAATCGATCAATCCGCTTGGGAGCTATGATGCCACAGACACATACACAGACACACTAGATACACAGATACAAAGCCTAGAAGCAGAGCCAAGTAATATAAAGACTGCCTATCTTCATACTAATTTGCGTAGCTCCGAAATATAAGGTACACTAGATGGCGTTGTTTAGCATGTATTGTATGGGAGTAATACCCCGGCTAAACAACGCCATCTAGTGAACCTTATATTTCGGAGCTACGCAAGTTAGTATGAAAATATTTTTTTTAATAAACTCACTGAAACATGAATACACAGAAAAATGCCAACGCCGGGAATCGAACCCGGATCCTCGACACTCCGGGTCCCGTGCTATACGCTTACACCAAAATTGGTATTTATTTATTTACTTAATTTATATTAACGGGAAAACCGTAAAAAAAAAATTGGGAAAAAATACAAAAAGATTTTCCAATTGAGATCACGAGTATGGAGATTGGCAGGCTTTATTTTATATTACTTGTCTCTGCCAGAAGTAATACATATCAAAGAAAAACACACCGAATATACATGTATTGGATATATGCTATATTTGTTTGTTTATTATATATATAGGCCTTTGCGTCTATTACAGACGATTTACATGTATTTTATTTGTGTTATTAATTTTGTGTCTTCTGTCTGGTTATTTCCGCCACCCCTAAATTAGCCTGTTCGTATACATCTCTGTACGTGTGGTTGCCTGTAGTATATAGAGATCGCTTTTAAGCGATAAGTCCGCCTATTATCTACCCTGATAGTTTTTTGTGATCCCTTTGTACCGATCTGTGGTGTTGCGTTGTAACTACTATACCAATTTGAAACACGTTAGCTTTCGAAGGCAATAGCTATAGCAATATGAAACACGTAATCTGACTTTAATCCGCGCTTCTTTAAAGAATTCAATTTAATGAGTGTATAATAACTTTTTTATTCCCCTCTGATTTGAAAGGGGTTTTAAGTTCGACAACTTTTTGCATAGTTAAGCCGCAAATAGCTCTTATTTCGAGATCGTTTGATCGCACCCGTTTTAAGTATTATATTCAGTTTCTTTGTCGGCTAAAATCATAAGTTTTTTTACCTACTTATTTTAAAGTTTGACTTTGACAGAAATTCCTTTAAAATATTAAAGTACTTGTAGAAAAAAACATCAGCATTAAAATCAGTTTCATTAAATTCGCTAAAGTAACTCTGTACTGTAACGTCTGTTACGTTTTCGCGCCTAAACCGCTGAGCCAATTTTGATGAAATTTGGTATAGACAGATGGGCTTGAAAAAGTCAGTTTTACCCTGTAATAACAGAAATTTAATTAACATAATAAAAGCAATTTACAATGACATTAAATCTAAGCTTAAACTAAATAAACTACAACTTAAAACTAAATTAAATCTAAATAAGGCCCCCGTGGCATAGTGCCCAAAAGGCTGGCAGCGTTGCCTCGCTGAATAGCGATGCTGATTCTTTGAGAGAGAAAACTGCCAGCCCTTTGGTCACAAGTTGCATCAACTAAGCGCTTTTGTAACTCAGAAATAAGCTTGTAAGCGCTGGGACCCCATGGACCCAAAGTTTCAAACCCGACAGGAACAAAATTATAATTCGGACCGAGAGATTGATACTTAGAATTTTTTCTATTTTCAGCCGTTTCTGCCGCCGCACCAGCTTTTTGTGTGGTTCCCTGGAGATGTGAGGGTGCTACTGTATCGACACAGGTCGCATCCCAAACCAGAACCCTACCCATTCTCCAGGGAATCAGAGACATACCGTCCGGCCTTTTGCCATCGTCGCGGGCAATGCCGCTTGGCTCCAAAATGGCCGGCACGTTCGCAGAGGCAAGAGCCCGGCGGATTATGTCATTGAGCGCGGCATGACGGGAGAAACGGCCGGCGCTCTTTTGACAGGAAAGACCATGGTGTCCCGTTTCGTCCACATTGGTGCCACAGAGGCAACGGTGTGGTGAACACAGCGCAACACCCAGTCTTAGCCCGACTGCAATTCTCAGTGTTTCAGGCTCAAGAAAGGTTCCGGTGTTAACGGAAGGATAAGCATGAAGCCAGTCACCGGATTCCTTTCTTGCCACAGCCAAAAGCCTTGCGCGGTCTGGGCCTGAACTGGAACTGAGAATATTAGAATAAGTTAATTTGGATAGTGTGTCATCCCAGCTCCGTTGGAAATTTGGATAAGCGGGAGGATTTTCACCCGGACAAGCCATTAGCCAAGCATTCCTAGCATCGACCAAACCCGTCGTCTCGTAGTTTGAAGGACAATCCTTTAGGATTTTACCTACGAGGGTGGACGTGCTGTGGACAGATGATAGGAACGCTGGTAAAGCAACACTAGAAATTTTGCGGATACCTAGCCCACCATATCTGATAGGAAGGGAAGCCTGGGTCCAAGATTGCCCATTGAATTGTAAGTTAAGTATAGATTCCAAAGAAGTTTTCATAAGGGAATCAATTAAGGTCAGAGAATTTTGATGTTTCCAAAAGGGACAACAACGAAGCAAATAAGTAAATTTTGGCACAAAAAGGCAAAATTTTAGAATAGTGATAGCAGTGTGAGCACTGATTTCCAGCAGCCGGTCTGCAGAATTTTGAAATTTTGAAACAGTTTTTGCGATTAAATCTGGAATGGCATCGTCGAAGATTGGTGACCCTAGGAGGCTTAAGTTTTGCTTATCGACAATTTTGATATTTGGACAAAGTAAATTAAAATGTTGGAAGAGATCGGATCGGATCGCGTTGTTTATGAACAGTTCGCATTTATTAAAGTTTAGATCTAAACCAATGGCCTTAAATTTATTTATAATTTCTGAGAGATCTGAAAGTACCGTAACTGCATCACCTCCTAGGGAACCATCATCAAGATACCATACGTTAAATTTGGACTTTAAATTTTGAATGATGGGGTTAATGGCTAAACTGAAAATGGCTGGTCCGAGGGGATCACCCTGCTGACAGCCGACTTCAGAAGATAATTCGTTGCTTTTGTACATTAATTTAGAAGGTTCATGATAACAGTTAAGTAGGTAATTATAAATTTCCGGAATATTATTCCTAATTTCTGTGAGCAAGGTGTCCCTGTTTACCGAATTAAATGCATTTTTGACGTCAATTTTGAGTAAAACCTCACACTGATCGTTATTAAGGTAGGTGCGCAGGGCATGGACTGCCGCTTCGCACCCACCTTTAGTACCGAAACCTAATTGAATTGGTTCAAACTGAGGTTGCAATTTTGAAACTATGTGACGAACTGAAATTTTAGAAGTTAATCGCCGAAATGTAGAGCCGACCGCAATGGGTCTGACACCTCCGTCTTTTTTAGTGAGCGCAATTAGGTTGGCTCCATAAAGAACGGGAACTATTTCGGGATTAACATTGCCAGACAGCATGAGGTTTATTAATTTTGTTAAAGCGAGGATTAAATGTTTGCCTGCGTCGCCCACACAGTGAGAGGTAAGGTCTTTTAGGTGTTGGGGAGCAAGTCCGTCAAGACCTGCTGCAGAACCGGTTTTAAATGAATAGATTGCATTCACTGTGTCTTTCTCGTGAATGTTTAAACAAACATCGGGCGACGTAGGCGGGTCCAAAAAGTATGCGTTTGTAGGAGCTCGAGGGTGTTTAGTTTGTAAGGCCGAGAGTGTGTCGCTATTATCTGGAGATAGTACGTCACTGGAAAAAAGTAACCGCGCGGCCCCCTTCAGGTCTCCGTCGCTAACTTTAGATTCCACTTTGTTTTTAAAATAATTTTGATTGCTATTTTTGCCTGTACTAAAAACTGTAAGGCAAGGCGGTGAATAATTGGAACAATTGTTTTTTATTTTTTGGGTAAGAGAAATCTTAGACGATTTATCGTCTTTAACGTGAAGTGTATTAAATGGGAAAAGTAACAAATTCTGCCAGTCCGCATAGCTATTATTGTCCAAACATTTCGTTATAAGTTGAGCCAAATGAGTAGCGACGGAGATCCGGGCGCCACGGGGAATTCTTTTTACCACCTTAACATTGTTTTTTAAGTGGCTCAAATGCAGATGGAAGGGAATAGTGGGTGGATTAGTAGGAGTACGGTTTGTATTTGGGGAGACAGGATTTATGTACAAGGGGGGGGCATTCTGACTTAAACATTTGTGCAATTTGGATTTGTGAATATTCAAACCTCTACTACTACTAAATGTTCTACTGCATATTGGGCATACATGTGACGTACCATCTACGGGTTGCGTTGCATTCTGCATATGATCTAAGGGCATAAAAACACAACACAACGGAAAACTAAATAGAAAAATAGTCTGACAGCCGCGACAAAACTGCACTGACGGGGCTCCGCCAAGAGCGGCGCGTGCGGGAGTCGCGGGGACTCAGGCCGGCGTGGAAAGAGGTCGAGGTGGCCGGGATGCACATGAAACAAACATTATTATTAGTATTTAATTATTAAAATATTTGGGAGCTTTATTTGAAATCGTGTTGACGTTGACGTACCGTTTTTTTTTTTTTTTTTTTTTGCATAATTGCATATTTTATAACCGAATTCTACGTAGACGAAGTCGCGAGCAGCAGCCATTAACTACTTTTAATTTTTTTCTTACATTTGATCTCAAAATTCAAGAACGTATTTCATTTTGTCAGTCAGCAAAACGCAGATGTCCACGGGTGCCAATCATACCTTTTAAAAACTGTCAACGTCTTTAAATTGCGCTATTTCTAATCCTGTACCGTGTAGAATTAGATCACAAACTTAACTGACCCAGCGGAGAAAACTGGAACTACACAATTTCCATACTACATCTACCTCATCGTGCGACTGCAGCGCCTCTGCGATCGGTTGACATAAGTTTGAAGCGCTGTTCATTCATCTTTATGTACGGATCGCAAGACTTTTTGTTTTTTTTTTTTTCAGCCAGGTAGGTACGCACGTGGCTTTAGAAACTCGTTCCCACGGGTTTTGCGCAAAAAAAACTCAGATTTACGCAAAAAAAGTCAGATTTAAGAAAAAAGTTGCAAATTTTGACCCGAACACGTGCGTCCATGGGAATCAGCTGATGACTGTTCAGATTTACTGTAGTGAACTTTATTCCATACGCATAAGCTTGGATTTGGTTAATTGCGTAAATTTTACGAAAAAGCTACCTAACTAAACAAATGCAATGATTTGCACGTGTACTCTAAAAATACGCTAAATCAAGAACGAGTTTTTGAATTCCGCCGCGCCGTCCCTTAAATCCTTACTGATACACATTTCTTAAGCTGCGTGCGAGTTTGATACTCTCTAGATCAGTGGTTCTGAACCAAGGTTCTTGTGGGGTAATTAACAGGATACCACCAAGTGTGAGGGAGTCACACTGTTCTCGCTTTAAAGGGGCTGTTAGTAAAATTCTTGCAGTTTTCTCGGAAGGTGGAAATAAGGTTAGAAACCACTGCTCTAGATTTATAACTTTTTTACGTGATTTTAATAATGCTGGCGTGAGCTCTTGATGAAAGTGTTAGAAAATGATAGGTGTTGTTCTAATAGTTAAATACAATAATCTAGTAGAGAAAATTAACACTTGCATATTTTTTCTTTGGATTTACAAGTGTTACTAACAAATACCCAGATAATTCCAAAAGCAATGTCAAATTCTGTTATATTTTTTTACAAGTAGTATTCAGTAAATTCTAACTGCCTACAAAAAATTCCCCACTTGTATGTTTTGTGAGTTTACAGGGTAATAATTAACATGTTCCAGTACTGGACTATAATGCAATTAACCGCGAATCATTTAAGACTGTTATCATAAAAAAAGTTGCCATATTTAAGCAATTGACGTCAAAAATGTGGCAGATGACTTTTTGGTTGGACCCAGTGAATTAGATGTAGTTGGACCCAGTCAACACAGTCTCAGTCTAAACACCTAACATTAAATTTAAAATAAACCGGACCCATAACCGCACACGCAAATCGCACAAAAGCTCTTTAAATGCACGATTTAAAAAGTGTTCCCACTAGTATAAATTCGCCCATTAAAGCGAGCAATCTAGCTCTAACTGTGCCAGCATTTAGCACCGCCGTGTCACCGGTACCGTAACGCGTGCGCATGCGCGGCGCGTGTGGCCGAAGAATTAACCTTACCAATACGTACGGCCGTTATCTGGCACTTGGCCGAATAAATTAATATAGTGATCGCCTAGTGGTCAAAATAAGTCCCATTAGAAATAGAATAGAAATAGAAATATTTATTTGCTAGAATACGTTACAAACAGGTCTTAACATAAATATCAGAAACAGTATTCAGTCGACGTAAAAGTCAACGTGCAAATGTATAGGAATTGGTCCTTAAGATTTCACATCACACAGAATTAATTAAATTTACAATTAATAAGTGACTTGTATTTGTTCTTCCTTTTTTAACCCCCGACGAAAAAGAGGGGTGTTATAAGTTTGACCTGTGTATCTGTGTATCTGTGTGTCTGTGTATCTGTCTGTGACGTCACAGCTCCCAAATGGATCTACCGATTTAGATGCGGTTTTTTTTAATCGAAAGCTAGTGTAATCGAGATGGTTCTTAGCCAAGTTTCATTAAAATCGGTTCACCCGTTTTTTGAAATATTGAAATATGAAATGACAATGTCGAGTGATTTTTAACTACTCTAATTACTAATCAATCTTTCGCCTCGATTAGCCCCGGACGAATTTCTCCTGTCAAAGTGTCTATCGGCCATTCTCAGAGAGCTACATTTTGCTTGTCCGGGCAAAAATTTGCATGAAAATGAAATAATAATGAATTGACGATTTTTTGTAAGATAGTTTACGCCCATACCTATTTGTTGCAATCCTAATTAGAGCCCTATGATTAGTTGTTTAATTTACATATTTTTTCAAACCCCTGTCTTCAAATTGCCACGACGCGTCCACGCGCCTTCCCCGCTTATGAACTTGTCTCATACTCTTAAAGGGCAGGGATGATTGTTTTTTTGGATTATTTTTTAGATAAAGGAATAAATTATCCACCATATATAAAATATGTAACAAAATACATTAACCTTTCTGTAACAAAACATTCATTCAAAGACTTGTCCGGCCTAAATGTATAATTGCCTCAACCGTTTACAATCCTCATCACAGTCCTAGTCAATGCTATCTGGCACATCAGTATAGGACAGGCCGTGAGCCATCAGGTGTGCCGAGGCCCTCGATGACTGCTGGTGCTCGTGCTGTCAGCGATTCTCTACCATGCTGGTGTAGGCGGCCTTCAGATTTTTCCATTTCGTTCTCCTTATTCTGGGCTATTTGCATCCAGTTTGACCCTGCTACTCTTTTGATGTCGTCTTTCCATCACATCTACCCCCCAGGGCCTCCACTCTAATGTTTTTTAAAAGTCTCTCACTGCTCTGCGCTCGCTCTTTAGAGACTGCTCTCTAGCCACATGGCTCGCCCATTGCCATTTCAAGTTAGCTACTCGATGAACAGCATCAGTGACTTTGCTTTGCTCTCTAAGCCACTTATTTGTCTTACGGTCCCTCGACGTGGTTCCCACCAGTTTTCTTTATACCACTCTCTGGGCCACCTGTATTCTGTGAACACATTTCTTTGTAAGGACTTAGGTTTCTGCTCCGTAAGTATGAACTGGTAGGATACAATATTTCGTTGAATATTCTAGATTTCTGTTTTGCTGTGATGTTCAATTTAAAAGCAAAGTCTAGTTTCGCATAGGCGGCCCACATGAGACTGTTGATTTCGGTGAGCTGATTTTTTTTACCCATCCTTAACTCTTAACCTAGATAGGCATACTTCTTTACTCTTTCTATTGCAACCTGGTCGACTCGACAGTGATCGTCGTAGGATTTTAGTGTTCATTGGTCATGATTTTAGTTTTACCAAGGTTCATTTGAAATGAAGAGATGCCTCATTTAATTCCTGCATCGTTGTTTGGAGATCTTCGGGAATCTATATATTCGTCGGCGAATATAAGGTTGCTCAATCCAGCTCCCTTTCCCATTCAAGCTTCTTGAAGACATCGTCTAGAACAAAAGTAAATGGTTTTGGCGAGATAGTGTCACCCTCTCTTACTTGCATGTATTGACGGTAATATGTTTTATCTACTCCATCAGATTTACCTTCATTGTAGCATTTCTGTAAATGACCTCAATAAGTCTTGTATATCCATGACGTATACGAGCATTCTGGAGCGACTGAACTCAACAATATATCGAATGCCTTCTTATAATCGATGAATGCCAGCCATAAGGGTTTTTGGTATGCAGTGGCTTTCTCGATCACAGTTTAAAATGGTCCACAGTGCTATATCCACTTTTGTAACATGCCTACTCTTTAGGCTGATAGAAGCCAAAGTTATTGGTCAAACGCAGAGTGATTACCTTAATTAACAACTCGTATAATCGGGATAGCAAGCTAATTGGGAGAGTCGTTTAGATTTGCTTTATCGCCGTTCTTAAACAAAAGAACAATCTTTGGGTGTTGTCCATTCTGCTAAGCATTTATTAAGTAGCTTATTAACGAAATTTAACGCAGCATTCCCTCTTTACGTATCCAAACAAATGAAATGACCGTATTTTTAGTATTGTGAGAAATGAGACAATCTCGGAAACTTAATTTAGCAAAACCATATTCACTTATTATAGAATTAGCAAGCCTATTTTTTTTTTCATGAGCCACTACAAATACTTAGTACATTTATTAAGTTTTCTGATACATAGACTTACACCATTATTTAGTAATTGATATGTGAAAGTTCTCATCTTTTTCTTATCGTCTTTCAATATGTTGTTGACAGTTGGCGTTACTAAAATTTCTTAAAAAAGTAAAACTAGGTACCTACCTCTTTAAGTGTGCTTAGAGAGCATTTTTGATTTTCTGTTGTATTTGAGTGTTTTTATACGTTTACACATAACTTACATTACTTATACACATTAACTTAAGTAAATTGTACATAAATTTAATTTTTCTAATTACCGAGACCGAACAAATTTCTACTTTCTAATTTCCGGAACCGTCGAATATTTTAGGTCTCAATAACTCGACTAACGCTTGTGCTATTAATACCATATAATGCCAAACTGTTTAATCTTATATTTGGTTTGTGTAGATTCCATTTTCGGACATATTACATGGAAATAACCAAGGAATAAAAACGGTTGTGGCAATTAGGCTGAGAATGACAAAATTGAGAATAGCCGCTATGATTATGACATTGTCATAAGATTGATTTTTGCCTGGCCCGTGGGAAAAGTTTTTCTCCTATATCATACATTTCATTGCCAAATGAAGCGCGCTAAAACAAAAACTCTTCAAGTCAACCGATTCTGCTCGTGTTCGAAGACTGTTGTTGAGTGGTACGAGACAGTATGTATAACGTATATAATGTCAAATATTGTTATATACATTATTAATAGTAGAACCCGGTAGCAAAGACATTCCCACAAAGACTCGGTACATACAAAGCTGTATTTAGATAAGTGCGCAGGAGTGTCTAAACAATTCCAGACAATGCTCCATACAACCGCTTCTTATCACGAAAGAGACAGACATACAAACATGCGTAAGTTGGAGAAGGAAGTAAGATATATCGATTTAAAGCAGCTGTCCTTCAGGTAGCAAGGCTGTCTTAAGATTTCGGATCAGAGCCTATTCGGGCTTAATAGTTTTTTGAGTTTAAAAAAAGATATTAATAGTAGTGAAGTGTATAAACGGCTGTTCACAAAAAAATGCTTTTTTTAATTTTCTAACCTTATGCGCAGCTTCTGCCGTGGGATTGAAGAGACTTCAAATTTTGATATTTATAATTTTTCTGCTTATGAAAGTGGGACAGTACCTAACTTTATAAAATGATTGTATCTTCACAACCGTGATAGCCTAGTGGTTTGACCAATGATCTTTCAGGCATATAGGATCGTGGGTTCAAGCCCAGGCTCACTCCTTTGATTTCTTCGGTCTGTGTCTGACATGCACGTAAGTATGTAAACTCTTTTATCTACACACATATCATAAGTCCTCTATAATGCGTTCAGAAACCGTAGAAAATGACCAGCATTGCAGCACATCGTCGCCTCACCACGACCAGCAGGTCCAGCAGTAAAGTAATAGTTTTTCGAATTTGACAACCAACGTAATTTACAATCATAGTGAAATAAAACGGATCACTCACATATATAAGTCGAGTTCTGTCCGACAAGTATAATTAATCATGTGATTTTTTTTTTTTTACAAAAAATAAAACAGTTAACGAAACGTCAGCTCGGTATGTTTGTCTATGATTAAAAAAAAACAATCAGATTCGTGACAGGTATGGGTATGATATACGCCTTCGGCTTCTGAACCCACCTTAGAGTACTTATAATATGTGTGTAGATAAAGTATTGTATGTAACTCCACATAATTAGGCCTTAAAACACTCGTGTGATCCTATTATGAGACTCAGCTTCGCCTCGTTTCATAAAAACACACTCGTGTTTTAAGGACCCTCATTATGTAGCAGTTGCATAAACTACTATTACGAGTAAGAACTTATTGGAAACATTTCTTCCGTGCAGACACAGATGTACATACCTGCTTACCTATCGCAGCGGTAATTGTCTTAAAAACTACGTCATTAATGTTACTACTCTCTTTCAGTTTTTTTCTCGGTTATTAAATATTCGATTACAAGCACAATAATGGTTTTAAAGCTCATGATTTTGATTCACAACACCTTGCATTTTATTGCGTAATAACGATTAAGTAATAAGTTAAGTTTTAAAGGTAGTATTCTTATTCTTGGTTATGATTCGCATCACCCTGATACACGACAAGTCCATTAGGCAATGACAATGACAAGTCGTAGGAAAACAATTCTAATGATTAATAATGAGAAAGTAACGATTAAAGATTTACACCTGGTGCTTTCTACAATCGGAGTCAATCGGTAATAGGAGTCGCTTCACATTGAAGAGTACAAAATGGGTTGTGAAGAATAAATCATTTTCTATTAACTGTCTGTCCAGCCAGCTACAATTTCTTATCGAACGCACGGAAGTTCGAAATTCAAATAGCAGAACCAATTCAAGATGGCCACATCTGCCGTTCGTAGCGCGTGCTTTGATCCGCACGTCTGTGTGTGCGTTTCCTTAGACTTTTTTCTATGAGATAAGTTCATTGTGTGCGTTAAGATTTGGCAGATGGCACGTGCTGTGTTTCTTTTTCGTACATCTGTCGCTCCTTGAACCTTTTTTTCTCGTTTTTTTCTAAAATCTCAAGTTTTTGTGATTTTCAGACATATGTCACTTGGATGCAAATATGACGCTTAGAAGGTAGATTTAATTTCTTGATCGCAGTGCATATGGTGTTGGAAAAAATATATGGTTCGGCAAGTGCTTTGTAATTTGCCATCTGCCGGCACCTTTTTGATGATAAACATTGATTCTTTAGGACGAAATAAACGAGTAAATACTTCTTTGTTTGAGAGTATTTTAAGAATGTTTTGGAAATGCAAGTTAACAAAGTATGCAATGATCAATGCCATCTTTGAAACGGCAATTAAGTAGGCACTAACAGCAGGGCCGTGTTTTATAAAGCTACAAGTTACAATTTACAAGCGGAAGTCTCATTCTATCACCTTTTATTAGAAAGAGACTTCCGCTTGTAAATTGTAACTTGTAGCTTTATAAAACACGGCGCAGGTTTACAACCCTTACATTTAATTCCCTAATTAACATCTCCTTATGCCGCATTTGCTCCTAGTAAGCATCATCTGCAAATCATAACCTTAATTAACCTTGCAAACTAAAACCATCCCCACAAAATCTGACAAGGTCAGACTACACCGGAAGTGGCACAATGCGCCCGCGCATCCACTTCCGCCGGATACGGAACCGCCTGCACGACGGGATGTGCAAAAACTACAGGTTGTGTGTTTTGTGCTCATGTTGGGAGCACTGGATGTTGGTATAATTAAGAACATCCTTGCAATTTCAATGAAGGGAATGTTGATTCGGTTTTTTTTCTAATACCTACATATAGAGTTGTTGCTTTATTTAACTGCTAAAAAGTTTTACTTCATGTTAAGATGTTTTATTTTACCGATAAATTTACTACTAAACTCAATTAAATTTAATAAATGCTGACTGTTACTGCTAATTTACTTGTCTATCAATATCAACTATGTTCCATAGACAGTGCATCCCAACAAATTAAAAAGTAGGTGAACCAGTAACTACCAACATAACAAGCGCAGAAATTACTGGCCATCATAATGCGAGCGCATTGAAAAAAAGACAGCGACATCGCAACTGTGAGGAGTCGTTTACATTAAATTCCAATTTTAAATATGGAATGTTATCGGCCAGTTATGGCGGCTGGCCACACGCGCCCGCCTTATACGGTGAAACGGTCGTCGTAAATATTCGACACCTAATTCTTATTGCCAACCTACAACCGATATTCATAAAGTATAAGATGTAGCCATAAAACGAATTAAAAATAAAAGCCGAATTATGAAGAAAAAGTCGGTTTAGGAACTGTGCAATTAAATGGATGCTTCAGAGAAGAAAAACATAATATAAAAGCCGACAGTATTTTTAAATGTGCGGGGACGTTAAATAAATAAAAATAATGTAAGTTATATGAAACTTCTGGCGATTACCTATTTTAATTGTTTTAGAAAGCTTACAATAGTTGAGTGAAATTGTGTTTTTACCTATAAAATTGCTGCCAGTACATGGTGAGGTGACATTTCAGGTAAATAACCTAATAACTACACTGCAAAAACCCAATATTTTCACACAACGCAAACCACACATGCCGCGACAATCTTGCCACTTTTCTGCACGACATAGGCTAAGTGATCGTAAAATAGAATCAGTTATTGGTTCAATTATTCTGCCGTACCTAGAGTCTTCAAATATTGAGAAAATGGGGCATGTTTAGGATCCACTGTAGGTATTTGAGGAGGACTGCAATAGAGAGATCTCTCTCCAGGCAAATGTGATGCCTGGGGACCGAAGTCCCAAGGAAGAGAGTTAGAAGTTGTATTTATGCAACCGACTTGAGAAACGGGTACAATTTATTTCACGTGTCCGACTGCATTAACTAAATTCCTAATTATAAGCAACCATAGACTCTGTTAAAGTAATAATAAATTGTTTAGCCCGTACGTGTTTGATCAAAAGCCTTTTTTTAAAAAAAGGTCGTCTTTATTTTTATCCGGCCAGTATTAATGGCGGATACAGCGGATAAAATAAGGTGTTCTGATTACCATAAGTGCTTAGTCACTGGCGAGTTGTCTCAACATCGGCAGGCTAACAGACTCACCGAGTCCCGTACGTGACAGTTTTACGGTTCATTTCATTTAGTTACGTGCTGTGATTCTTTACCCTGTAAAATCGACCAGTTTTTGCCCTATAATACGAATAATTTGATTACTTACGCTTGCGGTAGGTTGTGATAGGTACTTTGATATATTAATTTATTTTTTAAAGCATATCGTGTATACATTCGCTTCATTAGAGGATCATTCCACCAAATTAAAGCGCCAATTTAGTTCCTCGATAATTGTATTACGGTCAGTCGTAAAAACTAGACCCGTGTTATGATTTGTATAATGATCAATAACCCTTCGATCGTGATACGCCGAAAAAATAATGCCTCGTCGTGATTCTACCACTTAATAATCGTAGTAAACCTACTCGGTATCTCACGACTACTTAAAATAAAATGCCCACAAGAACCGAGCCAAACGATAGCCTCATTCAAAAAAGGAACGCACTGATTTTTTATCGAAAGCTGCGAACGGCCAGCAGGTGTAATCTACAATGAGAATTTGAAAAAAGAACTCGAACAGGAGGCCTTTTTCCCACGCCCCTGTCGATGATCATTTTGAGTTTCGAATACTATATTCAAATTTCACATGGTTGAGAAGTTTTTTATACTTCATAGTCACATTTTTTTATTTAGACGACATAAAATAGTAACGATCGTGTTCATTAATTTGTAAGTGAAATGTTACGAAAACAATTTTGTTTTTATATGACATGCAATTACGTGTAATTTAAATTTTAAGACTTTTTTATGTTCTGATCATATAGCACCTTTACAAATTAATATTTAACGTTCTATTTTATTTCACTTACAGATATGGAAGTGGTTCTTGCATCATCAATTCAATACGTACACACTGTCATTTTATTATTTCATAAAATAATAAGCATAGACATGTCATACCTTCGCAAGTTCGTAATAAAAATTAACCTTAATTGTCGCGGCCCTTAGCAGACAAAGACCTTTGCTGAAAAGAAACAGAACTTTTTTATAAATTATCTCTTACGTTCTAAGCAATTACTTACTCAAAGGCCGACTAGCACCGACCTGAGTTTGATACTAACTCGGGGTTATAATTTTAACTTGATAATTTTATAACTTGACGTATTTTGGTCGTCTGACGATTGTTAACATCGAGTGATTATATTACCCGTCCCGTTGCATTCAGAGTGACGGAAAAGGATGGGCAGTTGTTCTAGTGCGAGATAAAAGTCGCACTGTGAGTTGTGCTAGACCTACAGCCTAAATGACTTCAAAATGGCACTATACCTTTAATACTGAACAAGGAGAGCGTTTCTTAACCTCTACACAGATTTCGTTCCTAATCTTCTTATTCGTCGGGAGGCCTGTAGTTGAGGTTTAAAATCTTCTTAATTAATGCATTTGGCCGTTATAAAGAGTAATTGAGTGTGACGGCCTCATCAAGGGTTAACTTAACTACATCACGCAATAATCGTAAAAGTTAAGTCTTAACTGTCTTATTTGACTGGCTAGACGAATTTAACATACCGAGAAGAACTGGTTGAATTAGACTGACGAGCGTCACGGATGAAATGTTCCGTTCTTAGTTCAATAATTGGAATATTAGTTCGTTATTATTTAAATATAATAATTAATCAAAAGTACAGTTTTTTTTTTTCAATGACTATTTAAAGTTCACTTATTTGCGATATATTTGTATCGTCTGTCGTTACGTTAACCCCGGGTTAGTGTTTAGTGTATGCATGCTACCACCATCTTACTCGCTAATCCTACTGCTGAATAGCACTGCTTGCACTGTTATGTTCCGGTGTGGAGAGAAAGACAGCCGAGCCGGTGTAATTACGGGCACAAGTTGCGGGTGTCTATAGGCAGTGGTGATCACTTACTATCAGGAGATCCACTTGCTCGTTTGCCTTCCTTGTCGTATAAAAAAACACAAAATCAATATGCGTCGTTTGACAGGCTGTGAAATAGGACAACAAGGTGCACTATCGCCAATGACAGTTACATGTCATATATTATTGGTAAGTATGGGCACGCAGTGAAACTCCATTAAGATGGCCAGTTTTTGTAGGCTAACTCTCCAATATTATTATGTACCTATACAGATCGACGGTACTCTGACTCAACCTCGTATATAAACTTTGACGAAATTGGAATAACCACTCTAGACCGCGAACCTAAGGTGGTTATTCCAATTTCGTCGATGTTTATATACGAGGTTGAGTCAGGATACAGTCGAGATATCTAAAGAATGGGTTTTGAGGGGGTTGGTTTAGATGTTTACAAACAGTAGGTAAATTGTATAGATATAATTTGAGAGCTCGACTGTACAGACCTATAACTATTTTCTAATGTTTTTCTGTTGCAGTAATGAAATATACATATATGTTGAAATTAAACGCGTTATACGTAAATAAGATCATTTTACACCCGATTAAGATTATGAGATGGCAACAAAAAAAATTATGGCTCATATTAAAATAAAAGTACCTTACCGACTAGGTACGTAGACATTTTTACTAGACACAAGAGTTCCGTTTTCGCCTACAACATTACGAGATAAACCGAACGTCCTTAAACGCATAAATGCGCGCGCGCCGGTCATTTCGCGACAGCATCTGCCACGTCCCGTTACTATGCGCCCTTTCTCGGCACGTGCTTTCGTCAGCCTTGAAGCTGGCAACCCTAGGTTAATTAGGGACTAGACCGCTTCTTCCGACGAACTGACAGTATGGGCTCGGCGCCTTAACCTTTTTCAATTGAAAAAAAAAGTATAACGGGTAAAGAGGTAAGCGCCGTACCACGTAATTGTATAAAAACTCTTTGAAATATTCTACGTAGTGTGATGACCTATGCTGGCATGGAGCACTGAATAGATAGTGTTTAAGAGATCTATGACCCACATGTGTATGCCAAGATCTCTAATGCATGAAGGGCTCTTTTTAATTATTTTTCTCTATGGACCTCTCTCGATCTTACTTGCGAGACGCCGAATCACCCGACTCTTGCATTCTTTTAATTAATTTAAATGTATTTATCGTCTTTTGTCCTAATTCTGAGGATTAAAGAAATAGTCATCATCTGAAGATCTGAAGCTTTTATTTCTATTCCTTTCTTGCAAACAGCTCGCTTCCAATCAAACCAAGGCACCTCGTAACAAATAGGAACTCCAAATAACATAAGATGAATAATAGAAGAACATGGTATTCTATCTCCCTGTTGGGTGTCAATGGAAAACATGGAAGGGATAATCCGGTACGTATGTTACATTATAGTTAGGTTAGAAACCTCTTTTATCTGCCTTCCTCTTGAATTCCCACGTTTGGTTCATTTTCTGTAAATACAAATAATCTGAACCCTGCTGTAGCAATATTCTGAGTTAAATATACTCACAATACCTACTAACTAGTTACTATGCAAAAAAGATAAATTCCATTTCATATCCGCATTGCAGTCGGAGTCGGATTGAATTTTCGTCCGGAAGTTTAATTTCCGAACGGATTTTTTGATAAAGTGCCTCGAATGATGAAGACTGTAGGTAGTCTGAAACGTGCTTCGAAAATTTAATTTTCTCTTTTCACGTACATGTATTTATTTGTACTTTATAAATCACATCAAAGAAGTACCAACTACTATTCAACTTGGCGATTGGCGATGGCGTCAAAATCCCACAGATTATTATATAAAACATGAATGATGCATTCAGAGCAAAACCGGCCCTTAAACTTAATTCTTCGATGTTAATAAACTCTTTTTATTACACCGGTTTGATTGTTCTTTTAATAGCTTAAGCTAGAATTCCAAAAGAACTCTAACAAGGTCACTTAGGACTTATGTGCGAGATAATTTACTCCAGGTGGGCTTCTCTTTGGATATTAAAACTATTTTAGGAACCCGATCAGCACAGGCAGTAATACGTAATATTTTTTTTGCCACCTTATTTGCTTGTTATTGCTATTAAACCATATTCTTTTTAGATGTCATGTCATAGATTAATTGCATTTGAGCCCATTTGTTTTCAACTGCATGTAGCAATTTAAGACGTTAGTTGGTTACAGATGGCGCCAGTTTATGCAATAATTCTTCAATTTAATTACAATTTTAGCATTATTATCATCGGTACATAAGCGTGGCTCTAGCAGGTCTCAACGTTTTAATGCACTATAAATCTTTACACATATTCAGTACGGGACATTGACCGCAATCACCTTATACTAGGTTTGATGAGCGCCTGATATTGAATACGCAATATCCCGTATGAAATATGACTAATGCAATTACAAGTGAATCTTATCAAACTGCTACAAATCTTTATTTATAGAACTTAAAAAAAATAACACAGTAATTACATATTCAGGCGGATAACGGGTAAAAAATACAATTGCAATTGAACAGCTGGCACCATCTATTGAACTATTGTATTGTGCAGTGCATCTCAGTATGCTCATGATTGTTTAAAAACGATAGCTACATTACATAGCTGCTATATCTTGCACGATTACAGCAGGTTCCAACTAGAATTCGCATACATTTAAAGCTTCATGCAAGTAAGTTTCTGATAAGATTTAAAATAAATTACTTTTTAAAACGACAAATGTTATTGAACTAACCAATGAGATAACCGTGAGATAACCCAATAATAATAAGAAAATGTTCCAAGGGATCTGAACCAGTACCTGCCAGTTAACCTTCGGGCAATTGACAAGTACATAAAAACGGAATATTAAATTTCATAAAATAAAATTTTTCTTAATTAATCACTAATCTTTTGCTCTGTATCGTTTTACATCAGGAATAAGCATGGTTTTGTTACATTATAAAATTGGGTCGAATTGAATCGTCTGAAGATTTTCCCTTTTATTTCGAGAAGATGATTTCACAAGAAACTTGTAAGCGGTTTCGCAGTTGATAAGGAAACTGATGTCACTAGCAAATGGTCAAATTGCGTAAGTAGTCTAAAAAGCATTTTTTTTAAATGTCAAAATGATCGCTTATAGTTTGTATGAATTATTTATATACATAATAGTACCACAGAAGACCACAGAGTACCACAGAATACATAATAGTACAAGTACAGAAGACCGACTCCGCAAAATCATTTATGTGCGACGAATTTCGATGTGGTTTTTATTAATCGAGATGGTTCTTAGCTAAGTTTTATTAAAATCGGCTTTGCCGTTTTTTAAATATTGAACTTTGAAATTACGATGTTGGGGGTTTTTCAACTTTCCTAAGTTGGTTAGGTTATATTACATCAGTCAAATATCCACTCCGGTTTACATTTTGAATATAGTTTAGAATGTTCTAAGTGCAAGCGTGGCCAGCGGAGCATGCAAGATTTTGGCGGCAAGGCTGCGCGCGCGCCTAGTATGGCGATCACCTGCGCACGCGACACCTGCCGCGCATCTGACACAGATGCCGAATAGTGCTGTGGTCGGGGATTATCGATACTTTATACTTGGATTCGATATTCAATTTCAGAGACATTTTATTGAAGAAGGTGAATGAAAATGTCATGTTGTCGAAGTGTTAAAATAAACAATGTTAAAATCGTCATCACTAGTTTTTTTTACGTTCTACTGCTGGGCACAGGCCTCCTCTCAGAATGAGAGGGCTCAGGCCATAGTTCTAAAAAATAAAGCAGAAATCACTATTTCAAAACAAAACAACAATTAATGAGTTATCAGTATAATTTCAAAAGCATTCTAATGCTAAGTCTTCGTGTGATTTTCTAATTAATTTCAGTTGTGTTATAAATTTACATAGTAGTAATTATAAGGACGACAAGCTTTTGTAACGTTAAAGATACCAATATTAATTGGGTATTTAGTAAGATCGTACCAGTTAAGATTGATCATAAATCGAATTCAGTTAATTCCCTATATTAATGCATTACATTTACATACATTTTCCCTTCTTGGCCATCCAAAGTCATAATATCAATCATAGGTACTCAGCGGGGAAAAAATACGGAGTCGTCATTATGCAGAACAGTCTAAATTGATGTCTCTGCATTTAACCTAACCGACTTAGAAATGTTGAAAAACCCCCGACATTTTCGTTTCAAAGTTCAATATTTCAAAAACGGGTGAACCAAATTTAATGAAACTTAGCTAAGAACCATCTCGATTAAACTAGATTTCTATTAAAAAAAACCGCATCGAAATCGATCCATCCGTTTAGGAGCTACGATGCTACAGACAGATACACAGGTCAAACTTATTCCCTTCTTTTTAGTCAGGGGTTAAAAAACATACCTGCGTTCGATTTCTGACAAGAAAATATCGATAAAATTGCCACCGACTCCCCCCTTCCCTACACAACGCTTCACACATCTCAAAGCGGGTGATGAATGCGCTTTACAGACCACAAAGTGGCCTAATTAATATCCACAATACAGCTAAAGCGATGGAAGCGCTGCCTACCTACAGCCATTAATATTGCATCTACTTGCATGAATACAACTGACTAGTATAAGGAAAGGTGTCACATAGTGCGCGAGGAGTAGTATGTAATGTAGCTACATATACTTAGGTGCGTGTCATCATCATCATCATCATGTCAGCTGAAAGACGTCCACTGCTGGCCAACGGCCTCCCCCAAGGCTCTCCACTCAGACCGGTCTTGTGCTTTCCGCATCCACATGTAATCGTTCAAGGTAAAACACATTACTTAGGTGTTAAAAAAGTAAAAACCCAACCTCTTTTTAACTCCCTACCCAAAAAGGGAGATAATATAAATTTGACATGTGTGTCTGTCTCCAAACAGATGGATCGATTTCGATGGGGTTTTTTTAATCTAAATCTAGTTTAATCGAGGTGGTTCGTAACTAAGTTTCATTAAAAGCGCTTCACCCGTTTTTGAAATATTGAACATTGAGTTGACAGTGCAGTTGCAGTTGCTTAGGTTATAACAAGCTTCCGTTCCGAATTTAAGTATTCGCGAACCAACATGAAAACCAGCCGTTCTAATCTTTACAGCGTTTGTAAACACGCCCTTATCTCTCCCTACCTGTTTCCGACGCTTGGCGAGGCGACTGATAGTAGTGTTGGGATGATCTCTATTTGCTCCCACTGAAAGCACTTTTCCCTACCGAAACTAGAGAAAGACGCCGCGCCGCGTTTTGATAAGAACCGCGCGCCATTGACGCGAGGGCCATCGCAAACAGACGCTAAGCTTCAGTTACACATTTGGAGATAGCGTCAGTGTGTTTTGACTTTTGATCACGCGGCATTGGTAAAGAATTGATCGATTGAATTAAGATTGGTGATCAATAGTAATAATAAATAATAAACACCACAGGACAATAGCTCAAAGAAGTAGCAAGCTGAAGTGGCAGTGGGCCGGCCATATCTCACGAAGAACCGACAACCGTTGGGGTAAACGTGTACTTGACTGGAGACCGCGACTCGGCAAACGTAGTGTAGGACGCCTTCCGGCCAGGTGGGATGACGATCTGCGAAAGACTGCAGGCAGATGCTGGATGCGGCAAGCTGAAGACGGGGTGCTGTGGCGCTCATTAGGGGAGGCCTATGTCCAGCAGTGGACTAGAATAGGCTGATGATGATAATGACAGGACAATAAGGGCTATCGCGAGCTAAAAATCCGCTGGGATCGCTTAGTGTCAAGTGTGGTCTAACTGTCACCAATGAGAGACAAGCTAGCCTATGATTGGTTGAAATTGACAGGTAGACCTCACTTGCCACTAGCGATCACAGCTGATCGTTGACTCTCGATAGCCCTCATCGACACCCATTGACCTAGTCCTAAACTGGGCAAAGCCTGTGCTTTGGTACTAGACATACTTATATACAGTATAGATAAATACATCTTAAGCATCCAAGACCCGATAGCAAACATTTGTATACATCACACAAATATCTGTCAAGCAGGACAAGACAGGGTTTCGGACCCGGGAGCCGGGAGTTCATAACCAGATTCTTTGACCACTTGGACCGTCCGGTCGTTGATGAAGTGGGATAACAATAGTGACTGTAACAGTGGGCCTTTACTCCACGAAAGTATGTTTTTGAGACGTATTCCACAGTCAAGTATTAACAGCAATATAGGCAAAAGGTCTGCTAATCAACGTTCCTGAAGACTTGTACATGCTACACGACTGAAAAAGTCCAAACTTTTTTCAATATAAATTCCTCCAAACGTGTAATCGTAGACAGAGAAAGAGATAGACCGCTGGACACTTCTTACTCACTCGCACACAAAAAGGACGGTTTAATACACAATTATTCATGGCTAAAAGAGACAAAGATATCTATTTTCTGTCCCTCATCGTATGGCCGGGTTTTTCATGGTTGCGCTTCGCAATGCTCAAACAAACTTTGACGTTTGTCGAAAGGAGCGGAAGCAGTTAATTTATTTTCACGTTTAAAAGTTGAAATGGTAAAATATTTCGTGATTTACTTGCGCTAAAAAGTGGCCGGTGATAGCTTTTCAGCTTTTACATCTGTGATAATGGCGCGGTGTAGTGTTATTGGCTGTAAAAGCGATAATAGAAGGAAGGTTACTGGGTTGTCTTTTCATTCGTAAGTAGACAATTTATTCTCGTATATTTTGTTACTTCAATGACTAATGTAGTTATATTTTTATGGTTGTTAACTATGTGCGTTACATTTTTGTTAAATTTGTTAGATTTCGGCTATATTTCTGATATTTTTGCTTTATAACCTCAAAGATTAGTGTTGCTAGTTTCTAGAATAAAAACTTACCCCACGATAGGGTAATTCGTAATATATCAAATAATATACCGACTATAATTTATTTAAAACAAATGTACAACGGACTAACACTACCTACAAAGTAAATAAAAATATTAAAACTGAAAATAACTTAAAAAATTAAAAATTAAATACCTACCAAACCTGGACCTCTCGGCAGGGTGCCCATCACGCAGGCAGCATTCCCGCGCTGAATTGCAATAGCAATTCTTTGCGCGAGAAAGCTGCCCGCGCGAGGGTCGCCTGTTGCCTCTTTCAGGCGTTTGCTCAGCTCCTTGTGAAGGACCCAGCGTCTCGACGCACGTATTGGGCACCGAGATAATAATATACCTGTTTCATTTTTATGAAAATTTCAGATTTCCCGCTGACCCAAACTTTAGAAAATGGACAGAAGCTACGGGAAAAATCAATTATGTGCCAAATCCTTCATCAAAAATACGAAGTGAGCATTTTGACACAACTTTGCTTTGGAAGAAACGGCAACAACAGTACTTCACTTATTAACTGTTGTAGAGTTTCTTAATGTTATTTATACATTTTCACCTAATGTATGTTTCACTGAATTATTTTAAGTGTTTAACTTACCTACTTAAATCAATAATATAGGTACTTACACATAATACAAGGTAACATTATAGTAAGAGAATTTAGTTCAACATTGAACTTCCGTGAGACTTAATCATAGTGAAATAAAACTGATCACTCACAACAATTTTAACCGTGATAGTGGGCTTATCGGTGCCCCCAAGTTGGAAGACTGTTAAATACTGCCAGACAAACATAATTTAGTGGTGATATTTGCTGGATCGATTATTAAAATCAGTCAAGGTATGAGTTAAAGTGCAATATTCGACCTGTAATAATTATGGTACTAATGCAGACTGTGGGGTAATTTTTTCATTACTTGGCAACCGTAAATATTGTATGTACTTTATCTGTTGTCCTTTTCGGTGGCACCCTTGCTAGCATTCTTTTGAATCTTTATTCTATGCGTGTAATAATGTGTTAAAAAGGCCAGTTCGTTAACCGGCCGGGTACTGGATTTGCTAAATGTAACACTGGCCGAAAAGCTAATCAACATAATGCATTTAGGTATTCCAATTTCAAATAATTATCTCTCGCTATGACGCCAATTTCAAACGGTCGCCGTTCCAATATTGGGAATTCGTATGTGTACACAAATAAACGTACCGACGTTCCCAAACGTTTTAATTAAGCGTTCCATTTTCAAAAATTAAAAGCAAAGCTAGTGCCGATAGAGATGTCATTTTGTTTGGGCAGCTGGCTGAATAATATTTACGCTTTAAAAATAAAAGGGAATAAGCGACACTTTCCTACCACAAACTAACAAACTAAGATTCTGAACGTATATTTCTTTGCAGATTTTATACAGTCGCTTAAGTCTTTTCGGTTTGATGTTGTGAATATTTGCCGGTACTAGATCCGGCAGATCCGTGTCAGTGTGTTGTGAAGGGGAGGCAACAGTGTGTCAACAGTGTGTGCACACATGCAGTCATTAACGGCTTTGTTTCTTGTTTGGTTAACTTTTGAAATTAATTCGAGGATGTTCGCGTAGCGGTTTTGCAGCTTACTTTAATTGTTTTGGTGTTTAAGATTGCGTTTGAATGTCGGTAGGTACTTATTAAGATTTTTGTAGTAATTTAAAGTTTTTTTATTCCTTAAACTTGGGATCTGATGTTGATCCACTAGTCAAGTTTCTAATTATTTAGCACAAAGAATTAGCTCGTTTCCCGTCTTACTGTTTTATAAACGTTTCCAAAAGCTACTCCTTTCAGTTTTATTTCATCTTGTGGCCTCAGAAATCTAAGTCAATTCTCATGCACCTTAATAGAACTTAATCCAGTCTTATTTAGGCGCATGCGACGGCACCGGCGTTCCTATCGCGCCATCTCTTGGGAACTTCACGGAACGACGCCCGGGTTACCGGCGCTTACACTGAAACACCTGAAATGCCCGGCTGAGGCAAAAGGATCTTTTGAGGGTCGTGGGCTTATGGCCTGAGTGGGGAACCCTGAAATTTATAAAAGGGCGCCTTGGGCTCACCCAACAAACACGAATGGTTGGAAGTAAAACCAGTATTGGGTAACTTATATTTATTTACTTTAATAAAGCTTAGGTGGTAAAATAAACACTAGTTGTGGCACACGAAGCTTCCAGCTACGTACTAAACGGGTGTAAGTGGGTAGTGTGTAAGCTGTGCAAGTGTGAAAGTAGCGAAAATCACGAAATCTCTAGTAAAGGACCCAAACAAGTATATTTAGATCTAGGCTGGGCGTGACTTGCGATAGCTGCAGATGCTCCGCGACATGCAGCCAGTCGTATAAGTAGGACCCGCACAAAAAAAAAGGAATGCCTAAGCCCCAGCGCTCACGGTCCACTCGAGCCTCCGAACCCTTCAGCAAGGCCACGGGGAAGACACAGCTCGCCAGTCTTGAGAACTTCTTAGAGGTGGGCCTAGCCCTGAAACCCTGGAACCAAAATGGACCAGTTAACAACTAAAATATGCACTGCGTCACCTATCAGGCCACACTACTCTTTATTATGAAATAAATGATATACATACCACTAAGTGGGTTTTATTCAGCAGTCTTTCAGCTGGGGTGATCCTATTTAACGAGGTAGGTCAACGCTCGGGTCTCGCCTCAATTGCGATCCGCAAAACAGCCCACCAGGGCCTATTTAACGAGGTAGGTCAGCGCTCGGGTCTCGTCTCAGTCGTCTGTATGTTAAGCCCACCAGGCTTATTTAACAGCACGCGGGTGAAGAGGTAGGTCCGCGCTCGGGTCTCTCATCAATTGCGATCCACAAAACAGCCCTCCAGGGCCTATTTAACGAGGTAGGCCGGCGCTCGGGTCTCGTCTATCAGTATCGCTGCATGGAGGTGCCAGCTCGACCACAAAAACAATACAGGGGCCAGATCATCTAGGCGGCCGGTGCCCGCGTACCAGATAACTGAAAAAAACGCGACAAGGTTCATATTTGCATGTCTAAAACGGCACGAAAGGCGACTGGGTTGGTTTCAACGTTATGGTACTTACGATTTAGGGGATGTAGGACCTCAGTAAATCATCATACAGGAGTTGTGACCACGGAACACAGCCAGTTTTTTATGGGACAACGCCCTCCGCAAAGCGGCGACTAGTTACTCTGAAAATAAATAGAATTCGTGACGAAAAAAATACTAGTACAAGACGCGGACGGTCTAAATCGTCGAATGCGGCATAACACTCACCATTTCAAAGGGATTATAATTGGAAATTAAATTTCTTTATGAAATACGAGGCGCTCACGCCATTTTGATGAGACAAAAGACACCGAAATTCCACATCATCCGCCTCACTTGACAGAACGCCTGAGGCGTTTTTTCCTAGGCTAAACTTAACCGAGGAAAAATATTTCGCAATGGACTTTTCGTAATATCAAAAACTGTTCAGGGTTATGTAAACAAATACTAGAATTATTCCTGAAACGACCAAAAGTAACCCGAAACAAAACCATTCAGCATTCTCTGAAATATGAGCAAACAACCTCCGTGATTTTATTAAAATTGTTCACCGAGGAAAAACGCCTCTTCGCCCGGTTTGTTCGACTACTGGTGTTTATGCCAACTCTGAATTAAAAACAAACAAATAAATAAACTGCTACGGAAAAAAAACGGTGTTACAGTATCGTCTCAGTTGGGGAAAATAATTTTATTTCAGAATTACTAAAATTCTGAAATAAAATTATTGCAAACCTGTCGAGGTCGGTACAGTAAAAATATTCAAGGGAAAATGCAGCCTTCGCCCGTAGAAGACAAATGAAATCATCAGTTTAGAATTCCGTTAATAGTACATAAAAACTACCAACCCAATTCCAAACAAACTATCACAGCCTACACACCATAACAACGACTTAAACTACAAACCATACTCTCATGTTCGGTAAGTTAGTTACTTTTACCGGAACTCGATCGATGAAACTAAGATAAAAGAGAAGAAAGAAAGACCTCTCTATTTCCTAAGAAAAGCAAACCATATTAACATGTTATTGTAAGGGGAGTGACACACGTCCAACCTAATACACAAAGTGGGACTTATTAAGCAATATAGTGTACCCAAGAAAAACTAGAAACAACACCTTAATGAATAAAGTAGGTACCATATACAGGTACTAAAGGGGAGTGACACACATCCTGCCTTGTAAAGGAAAGTGGGATTCACTAAGAGAGACACCCAGTAGGTAGTTAAGCAGTAGACTAATACCATTTGTCTCGTAACCCTACTTAGAAAAAAAACATACTATCAAACAAAACACACACTGTCAAGTGAAAACAGAATGTCTTGTTCTGACGTCATTCAAAGAAGATAAAAACCAACGGATTGTTTTTATCGCGAACCGGTTACATTTCAATGTAAGTGACGGAGATTTAATACTACCTGCGCTTGTTAAAATTAAGCGCTTAAGAGTACAACTAAGAAGCATGCCTTATAATAAACTTAGGCTACGGACAACACTAGACTGCACGTATGGATCCATCCTAACCTAATTTCTTATACTAAGTTTCCCGGGATTAAACTAGTATAATAAACTAAATTCTACCAATTTGTAAACAACCCAACTGTAAACCAACGACTATCGCATCTTCCTGTGAACGTTCATGAACTAAACCAACCGTCAGAACATATGTGATAACAGCGCCATCTTGTAGCTGGTTCGGACATTAAAATACATACTATCCAGTAATCATTCCTAAAATGAGCCAACAGTCAGAACAAATCTTATACCAACGCCATATCTCTGCAGGTTCGGACATTAAAAAGGGACCAAGAAGTATCAAAACTGCTTGAAAAGAAAAGTACCTACTTCTTAAATGTAACATTGAACATACAATCCACTTATTTTAAAACACTGAACTTATGTACCTAATCCGGTGCAGTATGCAGTTCCTTGGCAGCGTCGGCGGACTCTTAGGCCGGAAACTATCACCCTGTCTACCCGGAACACAAACAAAGGAAAAAAAAAACTCACGTCAGGGGGTGTCAACGCCGGGAGGATCACTACCTCCACGATCAAGTAGATCCTTGATGTGGAATCGCCCTAGGGGCTTACCGTCTAAAGACTTCAACGAATAAACCAGGGGGGAGTGTTTCTTATCAATGATACATTTCTCATACTTGGGAGAAAGTTTGGCACTAAAATATTTAGCAGCGTTAGATAAAGGAAAGCAACGCTTATAAATAATCTGACCCTCCTGAAATTGAATTGGTCTTTTACGGAAGTTGTAATATTTAACATTACGTGAATATGCCTTTTTAAGATGACCTTGCACCGATTTATAAATATCATTCAACCGGGGAAGGTTGGAAGAGAAAGGTTCCAAGTTTACCTCAACTGAGGAATGATCCACGGGCTCCTCCAAATTATACAACGATCCATCCAAGACCATCTCCCTACCATGAGTTAAGTAGAACGGGGTGAACTTCGTACCTTCGTGAACCGCGGTGTTCAGAGCACACTGTATCTCAGGAATGTGCTGATCCCATTTGCGATGATCAGCACGCACGTAAGATGAGATAGCCCGAACGATTTCGCGGTTCGTGCGTTCAGTTTGATTCGTCTGTGGGTGATACCTAGGGTTATAAAAGACGTTTGGAACCCCATAATTAGATAGCAGATCCCTAAAATCCCTTGAGATGAACTGCGGGCCATTGTCAACGTAGATAAACTTGCTCACGCCATGAACCAGGAAGACGCCCTTCTCGAGACACTTAACAATGGCTTTAGCCGTTACATTACGTAAGGGAAAGATAACAACATATTTGCTAAAGTAGTCTGAGCATACGAAAAGATACTGGTTTCTCGCGTAGGACGGAGGAAACGGTCCCAAAATGTCGCACGAAACAGCTTCCCATGGTTGCGTGATCCTACGAGGATTACCCATTAGTCCCGCTCTCGCAGTATTGGTAGGTTTATAGCATTTGCAGATCTCACAGGCTCCCACGTACCTTTCAACGTCACGGTACAACCCGGGCCAAAAATAAACAGCACTAATACGTTTATGGGTTTTCGCGACCCCGAAGTGACCGGAGGCCGGTTCGTCATGATATTTTTTTAAAACCACATCGCGATAATCTGAAGGCACAACCAGCTTCCATTCAAACTGCGCGGTCAAACTGTATTTATTTTTAGACAACCTAAATAACTTGCCATCCGTTACCGTGAAGTTAGGAAACAAACGCGGGTTCTCAGAACAATCCTTAAGAAGTTTTAAATACCAGGGATCCTGGATAACCTCGGGACTAAACGAGATTGAGTCAACTCTAATGCGAGACAAGGTGTCGGGTATCACGTGCTCCTTACCCTTCCTATGAATAATCTCAAATTCAAATTGGCTCAACCTACATGCCCATCGATTCAATCTACCCATAGGATTCTTTAACTTATAGAACCATTGAAGAGAAGCATGGTCAGTAACTATGAAACACTTAGAACCCTCCACATAAGACCGGTACTGCTCTAAAGCATAGATTACCGCCAAGAGCTCGCGTTCCGTGGCCGTGTAATTCACTTCTTGAGCATTCAAAGTTCTACTACAGTACGCAATGGGATGGTCTACGTCATCTACCTTCTGGGTCAGGACACCACCAATAGCAAAGGAGCTGGCGTCCGTGTGGATATAGAAAGGTTTACTAAAATCGGGGCATTTCAAGATTGGAGCAGAAATAAGAGCCGCCTTTAGAGTATTGAAGGCCTCGTTAGCCTCGTCAGTCCACACGAAGGCCACCTTCTTGCTCGTAAGGCGCGTCAGTGGACGTGCCACTTGTGAAAAGTTGTTAATAAAGCGACGGTACCACCCCGTCATACCCAAGAAGCGTTTTAATTCCTTAGTGTCCTTCGGAATAGGAAAGTTCATTATAACTTCGACCTTAGCGGGGTCAGTCCTCAAACCGAAACGATCAACTACATACCCGAGGTATTTTAACTCCCTACGGCAAAACTGGGACTTCTCCATATTAATGGTTAGGTTCGCATTCTTCAACTTTTCGAATACACGTTTTAAAATTTGAATATGTTCGTCAAAAGAAGACGTACAGATAACCACGTCATCAATATAAGCAAAGACTTTATTGTCGAATTCCGCGGAGAAGAGGCTATCCATTAAGCGCTGCATCGTGGCGGACGCGCCAACCAAACCGAAGCACATGACGTTATAATGAAATAACACGCGACGGGGAACCGTAAAAGCTGTCTTTTCCTTGGAGTCCGGATGAAGAGGTATCTGATGATAGGCAGCGCTAAGGTCTAAAGACGTTAGGTACCTGGCGTCGCGAAGGTTGTCAATAATGTAATTTATGTAAGGAAGTGGGTAGGCATCAGTCTTAGAAACAGCGTTAAGTCGGCGGCTGTCTAAACATAAACGTGTCTCACCATTCGCTTTAGGTACCATGGTCACCGGTGAATTCCACGGCGAGAAAGACGGTTCGACTACATTGTTCTTCAACATTTTATCCAATTCAGAATCAAGGAGCTTTAACTTTTCCGGACTAAGGCGGTAGTACTTTTGTTTAATCGGAACCGCATCATTAGTGTTTATTACGTGTTGAATTAATGAGGTACGGCCGAGCCCGACCTTATCTGTGTTAATGTTGTCGAAGAGAGCTCGGATCTTATTAATCTCTTGCTTTTGATTTGTACTTAGTGAATCGAAATCTCGTAAACCGTCCTCCTCTACGCTATTCACCTGTCCGCCTCGACTAGACGAACTATTCTTAGGTAAACAAGCTAAAATGTCCGGCCCTAGATTAAAAGCCTTCCAGAAATTTATACCGAAGTGAATAGGTAAGGAGATTTCAGGTTGAACATGAAACAATACCATTTTGACTTCACCTTTGTATTGAATAGGAACATTCATGTAATACCTACACACACAATCCTCACCATTAGCTACCCTTAGAACGAGAGGGCAGTCGAATTCACACATACGAATATTTAGTCTTAGGAACTCTAAATGGGCTCCGTTCCCCAAGATAGAACAGGACGCACCACAGTCTAACAAACCGCAGACTGACACATTAAAAACCTGCACAGTTAAATACGGGCGGTGATCATGAGTAGGGGGCAAAAAATAGGTCTCAGGGCATTTGGCCGGAGTAGACACCAAGGGCCGCCGTGAGACCCGCCTTCTCAGTTTTTTGACTGAGGTCCCGACTTTTTACAAGAAGGGCACTCGGAGCTGCGAACACCCTTATAACCGCACCTAAAGCACACAATTTCACGAGAATTAGGGCATCGAATAGCTATGTGTCCATTTTCGTTGCACCGAAAGCAAAAATCTATACCGGCCGTCGACGTGGGCTTATTGACTGAAGCCGCATTCTGATTACGAGCACGTTGATTTCCAGTAGAATACTGCATGTCCGGAGCGACAGTGTACCTAGACGTGGACGGCTCATTAAAATCCCCAGCACGCACACTGGCCAACTCAAGTTTCATACACAACCCTTTCAACTGTTGCAAAGAGGTCACATCAATAAGCGCGAGTTCGCGACTATATTCAGGTCGAATATTTCGCAATATAATGTCAAGTTTCTCAGCCTCAGGTACCGGCGACGTCAAACGCGAGAACAAACCGCCCATTATTGACAAATAAACCACAATAGACTCATGCCGCGCTTGCGTGCGGCTGCTTATTTCGCGCCGTAACTTAAAATCAAAGTCAGGTATATCAAAATTATCCCTTAACGCCGCTAACAGCTCAACATAAGTAGCATAGTGACCCTTACTGTCCCTGTACCAAAACAAAGCAGGGCCTTCCAGTATTTCAGGAAAACCATTATATACTACGCGCTCCGGTATGTCCCGCGATACTCGCAGCTCTTCCAAACGCGTTATAAAAGCCCGCACACATGTGTCACCTCTGTACTTCAAGTTCAAACTGCACAAATTATACCTAGGCTCAGCACGGCAAACCATTTTAACCTCAGGCTTAACAGGGGATCTAAATATCTCGACCTCCGAATCAGAAGACTGCGACTCCGGATTTAGTACCGACAAACAGCTAACTAAGGTACCCTTAAGTTCGTCTACAGCCTCATTCTGACCAGAAAAACGCGCTAGACGTCCCAGGTAATAATTGGCACGACCCACTAACCTCTCTTGCTGCGCTGGCGTAAGGTTTTGGCCACTGGAAACTGCAGATTCTATCTCCTTCACCTTTGCCTGGCACGCAGTGATCTCCGCCTCAGGATTAGCCTGTGAAGTTTCAGGCGAAGGCTTCAAGCTACCCCGCCGCAGAAGCTGCCGAGTCTGTCTAAGCAATTTACGCAAGTCGTCGCATGACTGTTGAGCAGTAAATGGGATGTGCAAAACAGTAAGTTCGTGTGCCAGTTCCTCCTTATTCAAATATTCAATTTTTACACTGAAATCCATAGTGATGACTTTAATGACCAATAGAGACGCAAAAGTTATTCTATCACAATCCAAGGTTGTGCACTGATGTGTATCCGGTGTCTAGCTTATATAGAAAGCAGAGAACCAAACAGTAGGTAATACACTAGCCACCCAATAACACACCATCACAAAAATAACCGCAGTATATAAAATAATGGTACAGTAGTACAGAATACTGGTCTTAATATTAAACCCAAACACTTATACATCCAACCATTCTTTCAGGCCACTCGTTGGGAACGCCACTGAAACACCTGAAATGCCCGGCTGAGGCAAAAGGATCTTTTGAGGGTCGTGGGCTTATGGCCTGAGTGGGGAACCCTGAAATTTATAAAAGGGCGCCTTGGGCTCACCCAACAAACACGAATGGTTGGAAGTAAAACCAGTATTGGGTAACATATATTTATTTACTTTAATAAAGCTTAGGTGGTAAAATAAACACTAGTTGTGGCACACGAAGCTTCCAGCTACGTACTAAACGGGTGTAAGTGGGTAGTGTGTAAGCTGTGCAAGTGTGAAAGTAGCGAAAATCACGAAATCTCTAGTAAAGGACCCAAACAAGTATATTTAGATCTAGGCTGGGCGTGACTTGCGATAGCTGCAGATGCTCCGCGACATGCAGCCAGTCGTATAAGTAGGACCCGCACAAAAAAAAAGGAATGCCTAAGCCCCAGCGCTCACGGTCCACTCGAGCCTCCGAACCCTTCAGCAAGGCCACGGGGAAGACACAGCTCGCCAGTCTTGAGAACTTCTTAGAGGTGGGCCTAGCCCTGAAACCCTGGAACCAAAATGGACCAGTTAACAACTAAAATATGCACTGCGTCACCTATCAGGCCACACTACTCTTTATTATGAAATAAATGATATACATACCACTAAGTGGGTTTTATTCAGCAGTCTTTCAGCTGGGGTGATCCTATTTAACGAGGTAGGTCAACGCTCGGGTCTCGCCTCAATTGCGATCCGCAAAACAGCCCACCAGGGCCTATTTAACGAGGTAGGTCAGCGCTTGGGTCTCGTCTCAGTCGTCTGTATGTTAAGCCCACCAGGCTTATTTAACAGCACGCGGGTGAAGAGGTAGGTCCGCGCTCGGGTCTCTCATCAATTGCGATCCACAAAACAGCCCTCCAGGGCCTATTTAACGAGGTAGGCCGGCGCTCGGGTCTCGTCTATCAGTATCGCTGCATGGAGGTGCCAGCTCGACCACAAAAACAATACAGGGGCCAGATCATCTAGGCGGCCGGTGCCCGCGTACCAGATAACTGAAAAAAACGCGACAAGGTTCATATTTGCATGTCTAAAACGGCACGAAAGGCGACTGGGTTGGTTTCAACGTTATGGTACTTACGATTTAGGGGATGTAGGACCTCAGTAAATCATCATACAGGAGTTGTGACCACGGAACACAGCCAGTTTTTTACGGGACAACGCCCTCCGCAAAGCGGCGACTAGTTACTCTGAAAATAAATAGAATTCGTGACGAAAAAAATACTAGTACAAGACGCGGACGGTCTAAATCGTCGAATGCGGCATAACACTCACCATTTCAAAGGGATTGTAATTGGAAATTAAATTTCTTTATGAAATACGAGGCGCTCACGCCATTTTGATGAGACAAAAGACACCGAAATTCCACATCATCCGCCTCACTTGACAGAACGCCTGAGGCGTTTTTTCCTAGGCTAAACTTAACCGAGGAAAAATATTTCGCAATGGACTTTTCGTAATATCAAAAACTGTTCAGGGTTATGTAAACAAATACTAGAATTATTCCTGAAACGACCAAAAGTAACCTGAAACAAAACCATTCAGCATTCTCTGAAATATGAGCAAACAACCTCCGTGATTTTATTAAAATTGTTCACCGAGGAAAAACGCCTCTTCGCCCGGTTTGTTCGACTACTGGTGTTTATGCCAACTCTGAATTAAAAACAAACAAATAAATAAACTGCTACGGAAAAAAAACGGTGTTACAACACTGAATAGCGGTCGACATGCGGATACTGGACGAATCTATGACAAATAAAATACCTAAAAAAACATACCTATTTATACGTATAGACAAATACATACTTATAAGTACAATTACATATAAACTAGACCTCGCGACCTCATTTTTGAACATTTCTCTTTTTTATAGTAACTTAATTAAAAATATCGAACCTGATAACAAAATTTCACGAAAATCGGGTAGGTAATTTACGAAAATTTTCCCTTTTTCTTTCTTTATTTTTTTTTACAAAAAACGAATCAACGAAAAAAAACTCAAAATTTAGGGATCCTGCTCACAAAAAATCAGGAGAAACGGTTGACAAATAAGACGGTTGGAGGAGAACAGCCAGACAGAAAGAAATTTTGTCCAAGCTAAAACAGAGACGCTTCTCTCACTTCGTTCGCCCGGCCAATACACATCCAAGACGCGAGAACAAACATTCGCATTCATCATACAAATATCCAATTGAACCCAGAAACCCAGTTTTTTTTTGATAATACCTACTGTGCCCGAAGAATTGCGAAACTTAAGCGGCAGTGGGCACATTGCTCGCAGAACTGATGGCAGATGGGGTCAGAAGGTTCAAGGGGTCAAAATGCCAATACACAATTTAATTAAAGGTAATATCCCGCAAATTAATCATTAAAAACCGTTGGTCAGCCGTCATCTGGACCACCGCAGAAATCGCTGTAGGCGTGTTATCATTATTTTTAAAATTCGAATGCATCATGCCGTTTTTTCTTTTTTACTGACATTGTCGCGAGCCATTAAGCCAGTATTAAGTTAATACGGTTATGGTTGATACTGGCCAGTGAATGGCACTATTAAGGAAAATTGCAAGGTTTGATAAGGTGCTCACTTCGTCATTTTAAAGATTGATACGTTATACTTTTAGCGAGGCATTTTATGGGTGTCGGCTTACGCACTGACAATATCAGAAAATAGGTCAAGCTTTTTTTATTGCAAAGTATTACCTACACAATTATAAATGGTCTCTATAAAAGTACTCTGACGAGACTTAAAAAATATGTAAATCTCTCGAATTTATCTTTTAGTTAAGCTGTTACTGTTAAGTACTGATTAAAATGCTTGTGTTTTGAAAAGCTTGTTTTTTGCCTTTAACCGACAAACAATAATTTTATACATGTACTAGACTACTAAATTATTATTTATTATCAAAACTAAAGACCGTTTACTTATCAATTACTTAACTTAATAACCTTAATACTTTAAAAAATAACTTAATACCCAAGACAATTTACTTAAAGTGTTCCCGTCAAATTAAAACCGAATCATAATACTCCCATAGCCTTCTGTTCTAAAGGTCACAACATTTACAGGAGATTGATTTTGTTTTCCATTAATATTTTTCTTCTCTTCATTATAGAATAATCTAGCAATAACTTGAGTATAAAACGGCTAGGGTTGAAATTCGCTTCCTTTTTTTTTTTCTTGGATTCGATCGATTTGCAGTGACTATAATAACTTCTTTAGATCACTATTTTTTAGCGTCTTTTTTTTATTGAAAGCGGGAGACAAACGAGCAAGAGGATCGCCTGATGGTGAGCGATCACCGCCACCCATGAGAACCAGCAACCTTAAGAGAGCCACTAGTCCGTTGCCGACATTTAAGGAGCTTTATTATTACTATAGCTTTAAAGAATTTTATAATTCCTCGTTGGTCTGCATATTTACTATGTACTTATGCACTGAGGGACGATGATGACATGGATAGGCAACGCAGATCAATAGCCATGAAGGGCAATATGTTGGCTCGCCGCTTCGCTCGCTGCATAAAACTAAAAAAATGCCGTGGTACCCCGTTACTCACTTCCGATTAAAGCTTTCACACGACTTCCTTTCATTTCATTAAAGATTTGTAATTCATGTGACACTTAACGCGAATTAAAGGTCACAACATGGCCCTTTATTAACTTTCTTTAACACAACCGTAACTCGACCACGGTCAGCGAACATGTCAAGATAAAATAGCCTTCATTTTATCGTGAGTCAAAAATCCGCTAGGATTGCTAGTCGAGTGAGGTCTGTCTGTCATTCAGAGACAAGCTACTGGGGTTCGATTTTTGAATCTCACCCGGTGACTAAATTCAGTGATTTTCTAAAAAGTTACTATTTTTTTATCTCACCGGTGACTAAAATTCTCATGCCTATGATACCAAATACGAATACCCCCACCCACTCGTAAACGAGATAACTGAGTGACTTCTTGACCACTGGCAGTGACAGCTAACCTCAATCCACTCTGTCGACTCGCTTGTCTATGACAGAAACGCAAATTAGCTGCATTAGTAGACGGGTATGACATTCAAAAATAAGGCTTTTGGGCAAATAGTGATCAATGTCATGTGTGAGAATTTAGCCACCAAGTGAGATTCAAAAATCGATCCCCTGGTCTATGATTGGTGGAAATTGACAGACAGACCTCACTCTACACTAGTTAACCCAGCGGATTTTTGACTCGCGATACTCATTGGCAACGCATCAGACCATGACACTCTTGCGAACATTACATTTCATGTCCAGAAATTAAACGAAGCAAAACCTCGTAAAAAATCAAATCCTCCCCAGACAGGTATATCAAAGGAACATTTCTTAAAATACTTAATTAAGTATACAATGACAATGCAAAGAAAAATTCGTTAAGCAGCTAATAAAATAACTAGCTAACTTAATTAAGTGTCATAAAATGTAAGCTGGAATTAAATTAGACGATGTATGTTGGTTGGCATGCAGGAAAAAGTCAGCGATCGTGTGCGTTGCACTCACACAATCGCATTTTGAGCGTGTACTTAAGTATAGTGTTTGTTAACACAGTATTTTAACATCACTACAAGCGCGTTTTTAGGGTTCCGTACCCAAAGGGTGCCAAGAAGAACCTGTTGCTAATGCTCCGTCTGTCATCTATCAGTCCGTCCGTTCGTCTGACTCAAGGCTGTTTGCTTTGAACCGTAATAGGTAGGCATTAAAAATTTCACAGTGCGTATTACTATAGCTTCTTGGGTCAATAAACTTTTAAGTGTTGTTATTCTGTGCGGTGACCCAGGAGACAAAAGTGCTACATTGCTTAGGTTGTAATGTTTACTACTAGCATGTTTAAACTATCACAGCTCCAAACTGTTACTGGATTTGTACCCTAGAAAATCATACTATTAATGAGTGACCCAGGAGAAATCGCCATGGCAACAAGCTAAGCTAAAAAAGTTGATTGACCCCTATAACAAAAATGTAAGAACAAAACGAAATGAAAATATAAATAAAGCCGTCCACATGCATGAAACGTGTTTCTTCGGCGTTTTTTGCTTAACCTCAATAAGTAATCATAATTGAGCGGTGGCACGGAACCCTTCCTGTGGGAGTCCGACTCGCACTTGGCCGGTTTTCTTGTATTAAGATAGTATGTCTGATATTAATCGCGGTTATTCTCAAATTAAACTTCGCCCTTACTTTTTAATTCGTCACGCAAGGGGGCGTGGCACCCGGTGTGTTATCACTTCCGGTTATTGCCACTGTTTAATGAATATCTTGTTTAACAGATAAGACAGATTTTTTATTTGATTTGGATATTTTTGTGGTTTTGAGAGTGACTTCTTTTAACTTAGGATTATGTTATGTTTTGGTCAGTGTAATTTGTCATGTTTCGTATTGGCAACAAGTTTAAACTAGACATTATTAAAAGATACATAAATAACAATAAAAGTTAATCTTTGGTACTAGGCATTCCTTTTTTTATAAATATTTTAGTTAAGTAATAAAGAGTGCTATTCTTTCACACTGTTTTTAATTTTATCATTATCATATCACATTTGTGAAAACGCCAGTAGATTAGCAATCATAATTTAAATTATGTCAAAACAGTCATTTTGTTGAGCGTTTTCTTAGAATCTAACCACATGCGTTAGTTCTGCTCACGCGCCGCGCATCTAAAACTTTAATGAATAGGGCAATTGTACCACGGCGCCTACTTAATCAAAAATCAACCATAATGCTAAATCACAGAGAACTCAATTTTCACTGTAGTAAGGAATCTAAACTTTAAGTTAAACTAAGAGCATTAAGAAACGAGACACATTACGAAAACATACTTTAATTAGCTAGGCACTATAAGCTCCATTTTTTGCGTAGACTTGTATCTTACACATCACACTAATACGGAACTAAATCGAGTCATTCATTCATTACGTTACGCTTTTATCCAACGCGACAAGTAGCACCATCTTTTGGCGAATAGCAGAACTAAACAATACGGGATTTACGATTTAGCTTTACATCTTTACAAGTTGGCAACGCATTTGCAAACCCTCCGGGGTTGCGGGTGTCTATGGGCAGTGGTGATCAGTGATCACTTACCATCAGGTGGCCCACTTGCTCGTTTGCCTTCCTCGTCGTGTAAAAAAATATATAATTATTATAATTCTTGATAGTGTAATAAAGGGATCACTCAATATAATTATAGTAGTTTATGCAACTGCTTCCTTAAAACACGAGTGTGTTTTTATGAAACGAGGCAAAGCTGAGTTTCATAAAAGGATCACAAGAGTGTTTGAAGGCCTAATTATGTGGAGTTGCATACAATACTTTATCTACACACATATTATAGGTACTCTAAGATGGGTTCAGAAGCCGAAGGCATTATCATACCCATACCTGTCACAAATTTAACTGTTTTTTTTTATCATAGACAAACATACCGAGATGACGTTTCGTAAACTGTTTTTTTTATTTTATTGTAAATTATCACATTATTATTTATACATGTCGGACTGAACTCGACTTATGTACGTGAGTGATCCGTTTTATTTCACTATGATTGTAAATTACGTTGGTTTTCAAATTCGAAATATCGAATTCGATATCGAAAAGTCATTACGACATCGAATTCGATGTCGTAATGACTATTACTTTGCTGCTGGTGGTGGTGGTGGTGCTGGGGCTGGCGCTGTCGGCGAGAAGGCGACGGCGTGCTGCAATGCTGGTCATTTTCTACGGTTTCTGAACCCATTATAGAGGACTTATGATATGTGCGTAGATAAACTATTTAACCAGTTCACTGTTTTTCGTTAAGTATGTACATATTAAGCTCTTTTATTAATACCTAATATATCCTGACGTCTACTTCTAAAAGAAGGTATTTATTTCAACCACTACACATTTTTACCTGACTGCTCAAGGAAGGTTATGTTTTTCGAGCGTAATGTTATGTCTAATTCTTTAAAGCGCTTAGTTGATGCAACTTGTGACCAAAGGGCTGGCAGTTTTCTCTCTCAAAGAATCAGCATCGCTATTCAGTGAGGCAACGCTGCCAGCCTTTTGGGCGCTATGCCACGGGGCCTTATTTAGATTTAAGTTGTAGTTTATTTAGTTTAAGCTTAGATTTAATGTCATTTTAAATTGCTTTTATTATGTAAATTAAGTATTTCTCATTTATTCTTTGATACGCTCTACATCCTAAACCGTTTGACGGATTGCAATCGGGTTTTCTGTTTTTAATTTTGAGTTGGTTAGGTTATTACTTACTTTTTATCGAATAAATATTTCAAGTATATTTACAACTTAACCCTTCAAATCTCCGTGTCCATTTAACGGTCAAAGTTTTTTCTGCCCCGTATCAGCGGGGTGGATCAGGCAACGGTACCGACCCCTATACTTAGAGCAGCGGAAGGGTTTACGACCGTCATTGTTATTTGATGACCCCAAGCTTAGGGGCGACTAGGAATCGTCACGGACCCTGCGCGTGGGCAAGACGGTGATTATTGTAAGATTTTGACAGTGGAGCTAAATTTATATTTTTAGAAAGGTTCGCTCTGTTTCACAGAATGGTAGCAAATTGACATATTTTAGTTATTGTAATGAAGAGGAATCAATTATTTTTTGAGATACATAAATTTGGTGCAAATTACACATTTTTATGATTTGATTTTATTTTTAACCGACTTCAAAAAACGGAGGAGGTTCCCAATTCGTCCGAATGTTTTTTTTCCAACTTTAACGTGACATAAATTAGAAATTTATAATGTTATGTTGATATAATATTGATTCATTTTCGTAATAATGACTATCCTTCTAGTCAAGAACTGTATTTTATAACCTAATCTGCAGAGTTCTATAGGATGACCATTACAAAACTCCTGATTTATTTACGGTTTCAGAAAAAAAAAATGTTATGACTAATGATAAATTATTACAAACATTACATTATGCCTAATTTTTTTCTAAGAAACAAAAGGACCTGGCCTTTTCATACGGGGACATCTGATGAATATGATGAATTTGTCACTGGCTTCAGATGGCATAGTTAAGCAAATGTGATGGCGAAAATTGTACATAAAAATATATACTTCTAGTCTTTTGTGTGTCGTGGCGGTGGACGGAACTCCCTCCGCGGCAGGTGGCTAGATCAATTTAGCATATAAACAATGCAATCGTGCGCATACGACGCATGCTGAGCGTGACGGTGACAATGTAATGTGCGCACTCGCTGCCCTGCACAGGCACGGACTTGGGGTTGGGGGTGGGATTATCAAAAATTGTATTTTATTATGTATACTGATATACGAGAAATTCGATGCAGTCACGTTTCTTAAAAACAAGAACAGATAAATCAATTAATATGAACTTTTGATTTAGGTATAAAATATTGTCTTGATAATTACAAGATTAATCGATTGATGTCAGCGATAGGCTTAGAAGCTTTTCCTTACGTAGGTCAATCAACTTTTAATTGCCACTCGTTGCCATGGAGATGTCCCCCGAGTAACTCGTCTAAAACAATATTTTATAGGGCACCACTCCATTGAACGTTAAGAGTTTCGAAAGTTTTATGCCAATTCCTTCATGCTTCATCTCCCAAGCTTGCAAATCCTGACTTTCGGGGAGTGGGGTCTTAGAAAATCATGTTTTTCATGAGTTGCCCAGGGGACATCTTCATGGTAACGAGCGGCACTTAAAAGTTGATTGACCCACCTAATGTTTGAAAACTTTGTATTTCGAATGCCTCCCTGCGCTATTCTAACGCAACAGACGTCCCGCGAGCGCTAGACAATCGACAAAAGAAGGTGTCAAACTCAACCCTTTACTGCCGACATATGCCGACCGTTTCCGATTGGGACTTGGGCCGCGAATGTGTAGAAGGCTGTGCTGAGAGGTTAGTGTGTCACAGAAAAAACACGTATCCAAAATCGAATTCAAAATAACTGCAAATTTGACCTCTATTCGATTACGATTATTACAAAAAAATCTTGTCAACTATACTACTTTTATTGGCTTGTAAAATTTAAAGATGTCGTTGAAGGAAGTTAGGATTTCATTCGGAATTTCACAGTTTTGTTTAGTTAATTACGATAGTTGTCAAAGATAGACAACGAAGTACCGGTGCCTAATTAGTACCATTTCAATAGTTAGTAGTGTTCTTAATGTTACTGTACACTAGTTTAAGCTATACCTGCAAACTATTGAATAAATGTCTTTTATTATTATTTATTAATTAATTAAAAAATGGCAATCATAGATTTAAAAAAAACTGCGTATCAAATATTTTCGGAAACTTTTTACATTTGTAAACTAGTATTCAACGACTCCCAATTTTTCACTAAACCCAACACATAACCACTTTTGAACGCTCAACCAAACGAACCTTCAAAAAAATTAACTGTCCTTTTGTGCAACGGTGCATGTCGTTGTTAAAAGCCCAAAGTAAAGGTGGCGTTTCCGTAAAGACAACATATTGCACTAAATATGCAATCTGTACTTGCACATTTTCATTGCAATTGTTGTTCACAAACTTACATTTGCTGTTGAAAAAGCGCTACCGTAAATGGGGGCCTTCAATTTTGTAACCGGTGGAGTTAGTCTTAGATCCTTTCGATGGTTCGTGCAAGTTTGTTTTGTGCTTTTTATTGTGTCAGCTTTTGGTCAGATGAATAGATTTTGAATGGATATTTTACGTGATTTTGTGAGTAGTTGGAAATGTGCTGGGTGTGATTGATCGGTCTGTGTGCAAATGTATATTGTTTCCGGGAACAAATTATACAATTATGTGTGCATCGGTTGTATTACTCGGGACAAGAGTACCTCTTTTCAAAGGAGATGCGGATTTATTTAGAGCTTTTCTTGTGTTAGCTGCAATGTAAAAGGCTTAAGTAGATGGTTTAAAAATCATAACTCTATTTAGAACCCTCTAGCATTAAAAAAATGTACTTGAATTTGACTTATTAATTTAGAAAGACCTAAATATTTTAGAAATGCATGATTGAGTGAGCCTCGAAATTTCCAAACTCGAAATTTTAAATGGCTGTTCTGTCTGACCGTTCTCTCAAAAAACAATTATCCTACTAGGGTACCAAGTACATAATAATAATTATTATGTTAAAAAGAAACGTATCTTAGTTTTCAGTTTTATTACGTAAAATAATTAACGTGTATGCTATAAATGTATGTTTGTGCGTGCAGTGTTGAACGGTGGTTTTGGTGATAGTGAAATAAACGGATCACTCACGTATGTCAGTCGAGTATAGCTCGACACGTTTCGGACTAATCCGTAGTCCTTCCTGTGGGAGCACACGCCACGCCGGTGGCGAGACGTAAACTGCGCGCCGTGGCTCTGCTCCCGCGGGTGCTCGGCGTAGCTGACGGCGGCTCACAACTACCCTCGTTTTCATCGTCATTTTTATTATTGTCAAAAGTAGGGTAGTACAATACACTAATCACATCACTTTGTAAAGGCTCGTTCGGGGGTGTCGCGGGGTAGCGACTATTCGAATGTGTCTATCATAAGACGTCAGGAGCTGTTGTTATACAAAAAAAATATTCAAATGGACGCAATAACCCCATAGTCGCTTTTACCCCAGTAGGGCTAGCACGACTGGCCGCGACTTTGTCTGTCGCGCGAGATTATGTTATATTACCCGTCCCGTTGCATTCTGAGTGACAGAAAAGGACGGGCAGTTGTTCTCGCGTTAGATAGAAGTCGCACTGTGGGTTGTGCTAGACCTTAGGAAATTGGGACAGTTTCGGAGCAAAATGAGCGAAGTTTCAGACACATCTGATGATTATTTCACAGTTGTTCCTTAAATATCATAAATTTATACTGCGTGGTAGTCGTTAGGCGTCAGTTGGCATCAGGGCAGTGACACACTGCTAATGGTTTCCTCGTTACGCTAAATTATAGGCCAAGGACTCACTGACGCCACACATGTGTGATAGCTGTAATTATGGGATCTTCGGAAAGTGATGATATTGTCAGTAACCGGAGCACTGAAAGTTCATTAATGAAATCACTTCACTTTTTTTTGATCAGGGAAGAATTGTAACAGAAAATAACGTGCTTAAGAATAACTTAATGACTCATTAAGTTACTCGAAGTTATTTAAAAGAAATCTTGTATGACTTATAAGAAATTTAAAGAGATGATGATGACTTTTAACATGAAACTACCGTCAGACTCAATCATAATGAAATAAAAACGGATCACTCACGTATATAAGTCGAGTTTGGCCTGACATGTTTCGGACTAATTCATAGTCCTTCCTCTGGGATTCTGGGATTTTAGATGATATTGAGTTGAATGAGTGAATGAATGAACAATGTCTAAATCGTTGTAAATACTCATATATAGGTACAAGAAAAAATTGAAATAAATCAATTACGTAATCATTAATTAGGTAGAATTGGAAGAATATTTTTAACATGAAACTACCGTGAGACTCAATCATAGTGAAATAAAAACGGACTGCGTCAACGATGAATGTGAACGAGCCTTTACAGAGTGATGTGGTCAGTAAAAATGACGATGAAAACGAGGGTAGTTGTGTGTCGCTGTCAGCTGCGTCTAGTAGTCGCGCGAGCAGAGCCGCGGCGCGCTGTGTGCGTCTCGCCGCCGCTGGGTCGTACGCTCCCAGAGGAAGGACTACGAATTAGTCCGAAACATGTCGGACTAAACTCGACTTATGTACGTGAGTGGTCCGTTTTTATTTCACTATGGAAGAATATTTTTGTAATTTTTCCAATGTTTTTAATTTTGACGGATTTCATTCATTATTATGATACCTATTATGGCAACCTAGGCAGGCTGCTCTGGTGTAGTGTGGTAGTAGCAAACGCAAAAGACATGGAGCGTCAAGGTGCAGGGTTCAACTCCCGAAGTCCCGAGTTATGCTGTCTTTTTGGGATTTCCATGTGTTCTTGTTTCAGTAATGTGTACCTAATAATTTAGAAATTTTGTAATAAAACGCTATCTACATAAAGATATACATCCAACGAGACTAATCAAATCCAAGCATATGCTGTTGTATGTATGATCTTATTGGTACGACCGTCATTACCTCAAGCCTTTTCGCAAAGCATCTTTTATCATTGTTTACGTGTCACGTGAAGCCGTTACGTCATCGGCTAAGTTTCACTTTCGTATGAGTTTCTCAGGCTGCCCACGCGCCGTGTATCGCAAGACAAGCTTCAGGTTCGATCGAAATGCGACCAAATGGCGCTAAGATGCGCCTGCGCTGATAGCGGAGGCAAAAAGCAGATTGAAATGAGGGCTATCGCGAGTCAAAAATCCGCTGTGATCGCTAGTGACGAGTCTGTCAGTCTGTCTGTCAATTCCCACCGATCATTTTTCTTTCTTCTTTTCATTTTTCTTTTTTCCTTTAATTTTTTAATTTTCATTCATTTCATTATTTTTTTTCATTAATTTTTTTTTTGGTGGAGAATGACAGATAGACCTCACTCGGGTGGTAGGACCTTGTTCGAGGTCCGTCCAGATCGCTACCACCATCTTACTCGCTAATCCTGCCGCTTAGCAGCAGTGCTTGCACTGTTGTGTTCCGGTGTGGAGAGTAAGACAGCCGGTGTAATTACAGGCACAAGAGGATTTCATTTCAGCTCTCTAGGTTGGCAGATACGTATCTGAGAACCCTCCGGGGTTCTGGGTGTCTCCGGGCAGTGGTGATTACTTGCTATCAGCAAACCTATCTACTTAGATCAACTTGGAAGGAAAAGCTTATGAACTTGCAAGAGAGATATGTATATGCGACAAATGTGTTTCCATGCAACACCTTCCCCTCCACTGCCACACACAGACAAACAGATATCACATAGACCCAACTATCACCAACACACATACACACTACACGCTAACGCGTTCTGAAACTTTCTCTGGGCCTATTTTCAAAGTCCTGAATCCACCGAATAACGTGCTACCAATTATTCTACTGTGTTGGTCCAAATGGGTCAATTCATTGCCACTCGTTACCATAAAGACGTCCATTGGGTAACTCTTCTAAAATAAGATTTTCTAAGGCACCGCTCCCCGAAAATCAGGATTTGCATGCTTAGAAGCTGAAGCATGAAGGAATTGGCATATAACTGTTGAAAATCCTAACGTTTAATGGAGTGGTGCCTTGGAAAATCTTATTTTAGACGAATTACCCAGGGGACATCTCCATGGCAACGAGTGGCAATAAAAAGTTGATTGACCCAACTGTTGAAAATCCTAACGTTTAATGGAGTGGTGCCTTGGAAAATCTTATTTTAGACGAATTACCCAGGGGACATCTCCATGGCAACGAGTGGCAATAAAAAGTTGATTGACCCAAGTACAAAAGTTAGCTCGTAATATCATTAATACGGTTTACTTCAAAACCGCTCTCTCGCCTCCTGTCACCAACGTCCCTTTCACAGAGGAAATTGCATGCAAGAATTTACTGCCCCTTTGCTGCAGAACACTGCATTTAGTGTGATATACGACTAATGGCTGTTCTCCATCGTAAACTAATTCGTAGTCAAACTTGGGTATAACTCGCGTGTGGTCAGGTGTCCGGAGTGAGGAGATAGATTTATAGATGATTTGACCCATTCAGGTGGCGTTGCGTTGACAATAAACATTATGATCGGGAATGTTTATAATTTTTATTTGGAAAGTTGAAATGGAAATCACATCACATCACTTTCTAACTTGAATACGTCTGTTAATATAAGTACTGTAAATATCTTGGAACGAAATAGCGCTGTTTACATCTCGCTCCAACGCATAGCTAGGTCCTTTGTCTAAGTCGTAATTCGTCGTGTATTACAAGTATTACAGCTATAAGTTATCGGAAATTGCCGGCTCAAGAAGCATTTGTATATAAGTATTGTCGCTGGATACTGCAGAGCTGCAGTCATCGCCATCTATTTGGTCCATAGTCCTATTCCCTATTCGTTCAAATAAGTTGTTTGTATATTTTACTTGTTATTATGATAAATCAAAATCAAATTTTTATTCTGCATTTCTGAATTGCCTAAATGATTGCCAAAAAGAATGGTTATATTTTTTATAAACTCACTGAAACATGAATACACAGAAAAAAACCAGAAAAATGCCAACCCCGAGAATCGAACCCGGATCCTCGACACTCCGGGTCGTGTGCTTTTCCCCTACACCACGATTGGACATAAAAATGCCAACCCCGGGAATCGAACCCGGATCCTCGACACTCCGGGTCGTGTGCCTTTCCCCTACACCACGATTGGACATAGAGGAAAGGCCGAATTTTTTCCATGTATTCAAATCTTAGCTTGTTTTTATCACTTTTTGCAGTGACTAGCGCCATCTATGCGATTACTTCGTAAACCGAAAACAACGCACCCTTTCGAAACTTATCAGTTTACCCAGGCTCAACAACGAGATGGCGCACTAAAGCAATCAATTCATGATCTCAGTAGGAGTATCTTTTTGTATTTTTTCTCCCAATTTTTTATTTTTACGGTTTTCCCGTGAATATCAATTATATTTTTTATAAACTCACTGAAACATGAATACACAGAAAAAAACCAGAAAAATGCCAACCCCGAGAATCGAACCCGGATCCTCGACACTCCGGGAAAACCTCCGGGGTGTAGGGGAAAAGCACACGACCCGGAGTGTCGAGGATCCGGGTTCGATTCTCGGGGTTGGCATTTTTCTGGTTTTTTTCTGTGTATTCATGTTTCAGTGAGTTTATAAAAAATATAATTGATATTCACGGGAAAACCGTAAAAATAAAAAATTGGGAGAAAAAATACAAAAAGATACTCCTACTGAGATCATAAAAAGAATGGTTATGAAATTTTTATACTTTTTCGTATTGCTATTGTAATTATCGGATATGTTTGAGGCAAAAACCCAATTATACTGCAAGTAGCGCATGCTACACATAGTACGCACGCTCCATACGAAACGTAGCTAGCACGTGCCCACCAAATACCACTAAATATACAAAAAAAAAACTGTTTTCGGCCACCTTTTAATGTCCTGCTGTCACGCCCATCGGCTTGTCTATAACTCTATTATTCCTATAATTAAAACTACCGCACCCCAAATATCACGACTTACGCCGCACGCGCGTGGTCGCGTGCGCACGATACGTCGTGATGCGCAGCATTTTGTTTATCGATATTCAATTGTTAATTTTAATACTGGCCAGTTTAATATGCGTAAGTTGTATTATGTTATTGGGAATTAATTGTTCAGGTGTGCGGTAGATAGGTACTTAGTTATTCGATTGTGTCAAGTTGCCATAGAACCGTGAAAGCGTTGGGTAGAGTCCAAAGTCGTGAATACGGAAAGTGTTTTATTAGTGTGGATATGAGGTGTTTAGAAATATGTTGACAAAATTTCAAAGGGGGTTGAACATAACTTAGCGTGCTTAATGTAGGTATATGTAATTTTTTTTTTATAAAATTTTACTATTTTTGTTTATTTGACAGAGTTCAATTTTAAATGTCAAATTTAGAATGCCGGTAGATAGGAGGATACGTAAAGGAAGGAAAATTGATTAACTGAGCGCAAATAAATTGAATTTCAACATTTCATTTTAATACGTTTCAATCAATCGCATGGGAAAATCCTTAAGAAATATTAACTCTACATGAAGATTCTTCTCAAAAAAATATGTTCACTCATGCGGAACCCATCTCCATATCTCAATCACAAAAACAAAACCAAAATTCCATCAACCGAATAAGTCCCATACGCACTTCCAATAGGGTTTACATAAGAGTCCATGGGTCCATATTTTAAAGGTAATTAACTGCAGCATTTATCACAAGGGTGCAGACAAGTCTGCCCTGCTAACTCAAAAGGGCGTATCTTCATAGGAAACTCGCGGCAGTTAAGCTGTTGTATTAAAAGGGCAAAAGCATTTACTTGGGCGGATTGCATTTTGGGGGATGTTCTAATGAAGTGATGTTAGCACGCGGAAGATGTCGTTTATCATCATAATGTTCTCATGTTTTTGCCATTACATTTGAAGGGAGATGATCAAGTTGAATAATAAGTTAATAACTTATTATTCAGTCTTTTTCTTTTTTCAAAATGTGCATCATTTTAAACTTCGGACGCGAAACATCTGTGTATCCGTGTCTTTGAATCGACTACGGGTTTTTTGACAGTAAATTATTTTAATCGCGATGGTTCTTAGCTGAGTTCAATTAAAATTAATTTAGCCGTTTTTGACATAATATAATTGAAATGAAAATTGCTGGGGTTTTTTTCAGTTTTCAAAGTTGTAGATTCTTTGCGACATAGCACGAGAAAACACGGATGCTAATGCTAATTAGCGCCTAAAGGCTTTCATTAAAAAAAAACACACGACAAGCAGAAATTGAAGTGGTCTATTTTGTAACTGATGGGTATAAAAGACATCCTTTTCTGCGGCAATCAACTCTACTCCAAATCAAGCCCCTAAAAAAAGTCCTAACACTCAAGTCACTTAGGTCAGGACTCCATTAAGCTATTTCTAGCCCAATTACCAAACATTGTGACAGCATTACCTGCCCGTCTACAGCCAATCACAATTTACGGCCCATAACTGTTCACACATAGTATTTATGGGGGTAAACGCTGACGCGCCATGCGAATCACTTGCACGTTTGGTTCCTAGAAGTTGGTGCAGTTGTAGAGAAATTCTCTTAAAAAAAAAAAGCTTTTTTGCTGAGTGTCCACGGATAATAGACTAATAATGTAATTATGCGAAGCGAAAATTGACATTAAAACCCCCTAAATAGTTGTCATGTTTCTTTATAATTTTAATATTCCAGAGCTTTGGTTTTGTTACTGTCATGCTGTGTAATTTTTTGGTAAATAAATAAGTAGTTTGGTAATAAAATAATATACTATATACCCATCACACAATAAAAATATGTGATGCGTACTACTCTGGGCTACGTTTTTTATCACTTAAAACAACAATGTCCACAAAATTTCACGAAGGTTTGTTGTCACATCAAATTATAAATTATTATAAGCGACATTAATTCTTGATGATTTGACGCGCAAAGGTCATTGAACCTTTGAAATATAACGAAGTTTCTCGGTCGACTATATCAACGAATATTGCATTTCAAATACGTAGAGATTACAGCACAAAATTACGTAGTAAACAATTTCTCACATTAAAGACCCCACTTTAAACAGATAACCAAAGACTCCACCAAATTGAGTATTCTGTTGTTCACCCATGTCACCATGTAAATCAAATCAACATATTCAAGGCACGCCTATAGTTGTCCCCATGTTTTCTCACAACTTTACGACGAGCAATTTGTCTATGGTATTTTTTAAAACTCGTTATTTGTTACGAAACTAAATAAAATCACGTGTGGCCGCAGCTGTGGCCAAAAACTGGGGAATTAGTCAAACTTAATGCTAACATTCGTAATACTTAAGTCTAACCGCAAACCGACGAAAAACGCGATTTTTCACACTCGAAATACAAATATTTGGAGCGTAGACAATCCACTTTTTTTCCAATTTTTTCCCCAACTTTGGCCGCAGACGGCGAGCCGGCACTATTAATTCATATTAGTGTTCTATTTTTGAATTGGAAAAATTGAATGTTTTTAAAAGGAGCGCGAAACGTGATACTTACGGTACGGGAGCTCTTTGAAATTCGAACGCGTTTCAAAGATGCTAATTGGTGTCGAGTTCCTGTAGAGTTTTTTCTTTATTGAGATTGTGAATTCTATAAAGTCAAGTCGTAGTAACTTAGCACCATTTATACATAAAATTATACTCTATACTTATACACTTATAACAATCGATATAGGTACGTATTAGATTAAACGTTCTCATTAGGTTTTCGTACAATTTGATATGAGTAAGTCTGCTCAATTTATTTTGTAGGTATGTCTCCTTTATTTCTAGTAAATAATCACTGTACGAGGCCTCAGTTAATTTAAAAATGGTCATCAAAAGTATAAGTAAAAGTATAGGTAAAAGTATAAGTTCCTCAAAAGGAAAAAAACGGATCCCTTATAGGATCACTTTGTTGTCCGTCTGTCTGTCTGTTTGTCTGTCTGTCAAGACCCTTTTTCTCTGGAACGCGTACAGGTAGCATGCTGAAATTAATATCGAATACTTAAGCCTGCGGTCCCTTAAAGCCGTGAAAAAATCAACCTTCTAAGTCAACGCAATCAAAAGATACAGTCATCAAAAAATCCATTTCCATACAAATTGCCGATTTTAAAAAAACCTAAAGAATACTTCCAGATGTCCTAGAAACTTGAAATTTGGTATGAAGGTAGCTCTTATAGCACAACCACTCGGAAAAGTCTCAAAATCTTAAAATTTTATGTCTGTCTGTAGATTTCACAGACCAATATAAGTTGACCCCACACTGCGTACATTTTGCTTAGGAGCAGGGCTCTGCTAACACTGGACTTCTTAAAACACTGGGGAAAAGCGTTAAAATCTTTCTACGGAACCCTCGTGCGCGAGTCCGACTCGCATTTGGCCGGTTTTTATTCTTATACTTACCTGCAAGCAAAAATAGTACCTAAGTTTCTTACACTAGGTAACAAATAAACAACAAATCTCGCAATATCACGATGTCATTCCATCGTTCATGACTTTCATGCGCGTGATTGCGAGGGACCTTTTGCTATCACACAGCATCGCAACGGTAATGTGGACAAACTGACAAACTACTACTTAGCTATAAATCCATAGCGAAAATAAATTAAAACGATCTATTATATGCATCTGTCTTCGGTATTATGCTGATTCCTGCGGGAGAGCCGAAAAGCGTGACTGCTGGCCTGAGAGAGCCGCGACTTAGCACACAGGGACGAAACAGTATGGACTTCTGCGCAAAGGGTGTACAGGATACCCCTTCAAAAATTGCCCCCAAAGCTTTGAGTTTGCAACCATTATCAGATGATGCCCCGTGAGGAGAAAATACTTCATATCAATTTTTAACCCTCTACTGCCCTCTGGAACCTCATGGCATCCAATTAACCCTAAAACGTTTCTATTTTCTTTCACAAAAAGTATGAAACGGACAAATAACATTTTTTTTTATGAATGTTGCTGTAATCGAAAGAAACTATTTAAAACAAATACCAGCTATCTTTCCATCCTGGAAAAAAAAAAACATCCTGTATATTATATATTCTAAATATAAACCAATAACTTATCGACATAATAGGTACGTAAGTTTCATGTAATTAGCAATGTGAAATAAATGTTTAGTACATAATTATACTATGTATGTATAAACGCAGGCGACATTATTAGGTATGAGTAATTACAATTACCAAGTAAAAATAGTACATTATTTACATTTAATTCACAGTGTTCCACATTTGCTAAGAATGAACTTATTTCAAAAGAAATCTCTATCTAGGTATGCTACGCCACTTGAACCATGATCTTTCACATACTGTAACGTTAGCACACTGTTTATTTTCTGGCACTGCGCCACCGACGACTATTGTGGCCCTGAATAATGTTAAGTGCCTCGCAATACTGCGCCCGCGCTTCTCCCTATAAACAATTTCATGAAATAAATCCTAGAGTCTCGCGTAGTTTGCTATCCGGTTGCTTGGCTTTGGTCACTTGGTTAATAAGCAATGGTTACTACTAAAGCCAACTAAAGAGACGTCGATGATGCGGTTAAAGTTCGTTTGTCCTTTTCTGTCACATTGACATTTTCGTTAGTAAGAAGAAGGCAAACCCCATTTTAACTCATGGAGGCTTGAGTGATATTTATGGATAATGACATAAACGTCTTTTAAAGGGTCCACGCACTAGCAAAGCGATCTGCCTCGGTGATGCGAAGTGCGACAGAATGTGCCCTTAGTGTAATCGATAAGCACAAAATACGTCTCGATCGCGTTTGCGTTAATGTGTCAAATAGCATGAGAATTGTTATACGCAAACGCGATCGAGACGTATTTCTTGGCCTTGTCGGCGATTACACTAGGCGCTCTGAGCCTCTAGTGTAACTTTTGACACAAGAAAACGTCTCGATCGCGTTCTTGTTAACGTCTTAATTACTATTAGCAAATCAGCAGCACGTATTGGCAACGTACGTACAAGTCTCATAGTATTTGACACGGTACCGTGAACATGCGCCGATTAAAAAACGACCTGCGGTTACTACGAACCGCGAGTCCGCTACATAGCGCGTTGCAGTTTATAAATCGCCTTCATTTTACTAAGTTTGCCCCGCTTTGTAAAGAGGACAACTTCCAAAACGCCGTAAAACCAATTACTTGAAACCAGATTTTCTATAGACTTAAAAATCAAGTGTTTCGTAACGGGCCTGTCTGAAAAAAAAAACGCTTTGAATTAATCTTGAATCAGAATTCATCCATTGATCAACAGTTTATATCCGCGGACCATTATGTGGCATGCAGCGTGGGCTATACCATATATTTTATTTGATATAACTTTGCAAATTACCAAGTTAAAAATGTAAGAGGCAATCCCATATGTACGGACTGCAGTGGAATCCGCTCGCACCGATAGCATCGACAGGACACGAGCCGATGCCGACCGTACCGAGTAATTGTACCTACATCTACTTATGCTGGGTTTTTGGAGCATGTGGAGTACTGGATTGGGACGATTTCGTCTTAGAATACATTTTACTAATATATTTTCAAACACATCCTATAAGTATACTAATAATCGAATCCCGGTCGGGGCAGATATTTGTATGATGAATACGAATGTTTGTTCTCTGGTCTTGGATGTTTAATATGTATGTAAGTATGTATTTATCTATGTAAGTATGTTTATCCGTTGTCAAGTACCCATAGTACAGGCTTTGCCTAGTTTGGGGCTAGGTCAATTGGTGTCAATTTGTCCCATGATGTTTATTTATTTTAATTATTTATTTATTAAACGTGGGACAATTAACAATACGCTAGTGTCGTGTGAGGTCTACCAGTCAATTTCCACCAATCACAGGCCTGTAGCTTGTCTCTCGTAGGTGGAGATCGATAGATAGACCACACTTACTCGTCATTCTCAAATTAAACAAACGTTGTGTTATGGGTACTAAACAACACATAAATATACTTATGCAGATAAATACATATTAAACATCCAAGACCAAAGAACAAACACTCGCATTCATCATAGAAATATCTGTCCCGACCGGGGATCGAACCCGGGACCTCAAGCTTTATAGGCAGGTTCCTCTGACCACTGGGCTATCCGGAGTAACCGGTTGACACTGCTGTTATATATTTTTTGCTGAAAAACATTACTATCCGTCTGAACGCCATGACAAAAAACTTCGCGTTGGCACCCGTCAGCCACGTTATCGTAATGTTCATACCGGAATTTCTAGGATATACTCGGTTAGCCAACTTTTTTTTAAAGAAGCTCAATGGTAAATAATCACCACTGCCCATAGACTTCCGCGACACCACAGGGATTGAAGATGCGTTGCCAACCTCTGAGATAAAATGCCTCTTGTGCCCGTCCATTTATCCAAGTACTGCTGCAGGACTAGCGAGTAAGATGGTGGTAGCGATCCAAACGAACCTCGCACAAGGTCCTACCACGTACGCTAACGATTAAGCCTTGAGAGTAAAATTGTAGTAACATGAATACACATACATACACATAAACTTTACAACAGACACAAAGCAATCAATATCAAAAATTTTAAGAGCTGTCATTTTAAACAGCCATACTTAACCCTTCAGAGCGCTATCATGACTTATTCATAACCATTAAACGAGACCAACAAATCTTACAAATGGAAATAATCAGTGTGTAAAAGCACATTAAATCCACATTTACATACTAACGAAACAATTAATTATATCGTATGACTAATTATGTGTAAATATGTGAAATGGTGTAATACTGTAGTACCAACATTACGGAGGCGAGTAGCGTAATGTTCGAGTCTTCGTTCCATTGATTATGTATGGTCTGTGGTTGTGTTAAGTTGGTAACACTATAAAGCAAGCGATCCACTAGCTGGCTAGCCCGACTTTATCTTTTTTTCGAAAGCATGGATAAAGTTCCTGTTATTGTCAGTATTACATTTTTTTCGAAGCCTCAGTTAAGCCTCATTTTGATTACTCCATTTACTTACTATGTGGACTTTCATACAGATTTTAATACAAATTCAAATTTGCAGGACGGAAGGAAGACCTCAAGAACCTTGCCGCCGAGTGTTTGAAGAGGGCTAAACTCAAATAGTTAAACTTGACATAAAAAACCGGCCAAGTGCGAGTCGGACTCGCGCATCGAGGGTTCCGTACAACGATTTTCCCGCTTTTCCCCAGTGTTTTAAGTTGTCCACTTATCAGAGCCCTGCTCCTAAGCAAAATGTACGCAGTGTGGGGTCATTTTATATTGGTTGCATATACAGACAAACATAAATACTTAATTAAGATTTTGAGATTTTTCTGAGTGGTTGTGCTTTAACCTTCATACCAAATTTCAAGTTTCTAAGACAACTGGACCCGTTAGGTTTTCACAGTATGGCAATTTGTATGGAAACAACAGTTTTAATGACTGTATATTTTGATTGCGTTGCCTTATAAGTATGATTTTTTCACAGCTTTAAGGGAGTGCAGGCTTGAGTATTTGATATTAATTTCAGCATGCTACCTTCATGTGTTCCTGAGAAGAAGGGTCTTGACAGACAGACAGACAGACGGACAACAAAGTGGTCCTATAGGGCTAGCACGACTGGCCGCGACTTGTTTGTCGCACGAGATTATAATTACCCGTCCTGTTTCATTGAGTGACTGAAAAGAACGGGCAATTGTTCTCGCTCGAGATAGAAGTCGCACTGTGAGTTCTGCTCTTCTGCTAGACCTACATTGGAACATAAGTCAGTTAAAAAGTTACGTTAACGAAGTCGCGTGCTGCGCTGATCTTATAGCTTTATAGACGACTCGCCTTTTTTTTTTAACGGAGTGGAAACTACGAGTTACGTTACGAGTACCACCAGACCTGGGGAAAGTCTGGTGGTTATGTGGGGTTCTCTTCGCCTCCTTCTCTCCGTAAAGGAGAGAAAGGGGAGAAGCATACCCACTAAAACCACTCCGGTGTTGCCCTCCTACCGGGTTGCTACGTACCGGGGGATCCCTAGGGATGCACCAGCGGTACCCTCCGGCCGCCCCAGCCTTCTTGCCAGGACTCCGGCGCTAGGTGGGGAGGATCGCAACACTTGATCCTCCCCTGAGACGGGTAGAGTCGTAGGTGTTGATGCCGGTTTGGGATCCCCATCCCTCGCCGGCCGACTCTACTAGGGGTTCACGCGAGCAGCGAACTGCCGACGCCTCACCCCTCGCCGTCTGCGCCGAAGCGGATGCGCTTCGGGGTCTTCCTCATGCATTCGCTCCGCGGCTTCCTTTTGTGAAATAACAGTCTCACAAAAGGAAGCGACCACATCCCACTCTCTCTTGCCGCGCAACATCGCCGACACTATGCTATGCAGCGAGAGATTCCCGTCCGTCAGGTTCGCCACGGCGCGGCGCTCCTCGGCCCAACTCGGACATACCTCAATGGTATGTTGGGCCGTGTCATCCGGGTCACCGCACTCATGGCAAACCGGACTCGGCTCCCTTCTAACATTGTGCAGGTAATGACCGAAACAGCCATGTCCGGTCATCACCTGCGCAATCCTGTACCCTAACCTGTAACCACTGGTCAAGCGACGGGAGGAGTGCCCCAGAGGGAGTCCTCCAGGTCTCTCTTCCAGCGGTCTCTCATTGTTCTTTCCGCCATCAGCCGTAGCTGGGCCACCTCCTGCGGCGCCAGGCGGTTACCGCGCGCTTTCGCTTCCTCCCTCCCCCTGTAGACTTCAGCTGCGACTACAGCGTCATGCTCCCAGGGGGGAATTCCAGCCAGGGCACACGCAGCCGCAAAGGCCACCGTACGGTATGTCCGTACAATTCGAGTTGCAACCATTCTTTGGGGCCGTCTCAGTAAGTTTCGACACTTTGCTGAGAGACCCTCCGCCCATATTGGCGCTCCATACAGGGCCATAGATTTTGTGACGCCTGCATACAAGCGCCTGCATGAAGCGCCCGGCCCTCCTACATTCGGCAGAAGGTGGCCCAACGCCAGCGCTGTATGGGTGATTCTAGGGGCTAGTTGCCGAAAAAGCTCCTCGAATCCCCATTTTCGGTCAAGGACAAGGCCCAGGTACTTAACGTGGGGTCTGACCTCGACCGCCTCTCCTCTGACTGGAATTGTCCGTCCCACTCTCGGCCTCCATCCGAGGGACACTTTCAGTCCGAGGAGGCTGATTCTGTCGATGACCAGCTCAGCCGCGACTGAAGCTCTCCAGGGCCTCTTCCATATCGCTTTCCCGTACGGCCACCATCGTGTCGTCAGCGTATGCGATAATGGTCGAACGAAGAAACGGTTCCCCCCGGATAGCCCAGTCGAACCCGATATTCCACAGTAGGGGACCAAGTACAGACCCCTGGGGAACACCGCATTCCACCGGGTACGCGACGCGTCGCCCACCCCTCTCATCGTAGAGCACCACCCTGCCGGTAAGGTAGTGCCCCACGATGCGGCGCAAGTACAGAGGTACTCCGTGGTACCGAAGTGCCTCTTCGATGACCGGGAAAGGAAGGGTGCCGAAGGCGTTGGCGATGTCCAGCGACATTGCTACCACATCGCAGAATGCCCTGAGGGCCCCAATGGCGTCGAGCGTGGATCTACCGGCCCTAAAACCGAACTGGCGGTCGGATACGTTCGGTCCCTCACCCTCCAGGTGCTGGTGAATGCGACGGGCAATGATGCGTTCGAGCATCTTGCCCACCTCGTCCAGCAACACTATATAGACGACTCGCCTACAGTAAGCACAGCATAGTCTATTTGTTTAAATATGGCTACGGTGTAACATACATAAAGAGAACGCCTTCTTGATGACAAATGAATTAATAAACCCGAGGTTGGGTCGTGCTTCGTTAAGGTCTGTTCACAGGTTATTTATTAAGGCGCTTACTAGTTTGTTAACTGGTACTGGTAATGATTTCTAGTGTTCAGTAATGAATATTTTGTACTGTATTCCATTGTAATAAGGAAGCAATGATTTTAAACAATCTAGATAGACCTAGAGCTCCTGGATTATTTGAAAGCGAAACTTAAATTAAGGTACTGATTTAAGAAAACATATTCAAACATAAGATCTTCAATCCACTGATTTTGTTCGACAGCTAATTTACATTCAAATAGTGAATGCACCTTTACTGGAATCGTGTCGTCCACATATTTTTCAACCAAATGCATATTAAGTATCTTAATTTGTTTTTCATTAACGTAAAACTTCATTCAACTTCTTGTTTACGAAGCAATTATGTCATTACGAAACATACTGTTTTTAACTGCTTTAAGGTTGTCCATGTGCGTCTGTTATTAGCAGTTAGTTTCATTTTAATATCTTGTGCAATATTTGCTTTTCTATTTTCAAATTATGCTTTTTAATTTGTTGAACGGAACGACCGTGGAACCATGTAGGTGACACTGGCCGTTTGTAAATAAGTAATAAAATGAAATTTTGATCATTTGTTTTTCATACCTACTTAGTGTTTTTTTGTGAATATGTAATAATGTGCGGCGAAAACAAACAAATAAAATAAACAATACAGTACAAATACTCTTTATTGAAAAGCACAAAACAGTAGGTACAAGGAGATTACAGAAAACTGGTATGGTATAAACATACTTAGACAGAATAAAATTAAATATCTTATCTTTTACTTCAATGAAGAGAGGAAGAGGTCAACCTAGGCAAAGCTACCATGGACCAGACAAAGGAGAAGGCGGGTGCCGTGTCGTATCAGGAGGTCAAGGAGCTGGCTTAGGGAGAGATGATTGGAACACACTCCGCCGACAACAGTGTAACTCTTAAGTTTGATGATGATGATAGTTTGTTGACAACATTATGTAGGTAAGTACATCAGCACTGTGTCTACGCGCAACTCAATTATGTTTTAATTGGCTGTCTGAATTTTTTACTAATTCACACACAGGTACTATAAATTGTATCCTATGATTACAATTTTCAGCCATATTGCAACGGCCTGGTCAAGAGGTGACTGAAGATTGGGCGACATTTCCTTTTTTATACTAACTACCCGCAATTTTTTTTCTTGCATATCTCCTTTAATATATGATCTCTGGACAGGCTGGATATTTTTTTTTATATAAATAAATGTCAAGAATTAAAAAACAAATGATACCGAAGTAGATCAGGCACTTGAAAAACCATTCAAAATAAACCCTTTAAAAAATTGTAAACATAAAAACAACATACAATGACAATGCAAAGAAAAATCCGTTAAGCAGCTGGACTTGAACCAGCAACCTCGGTAATCCGTACCACGCTCCACCAATTAAGCTATACTTAACGTTGGTGTACCTAACGAATTTTTCAATGCCTTGTGTCATATTTTTATTTGGAAGATCTCTCCTCAGCGCCATCTATGAGTAGCTTAATCAAGCGGCTCACCCACTACGGAACTTCTACAGTTACGCATTAGTGGCAAGAGATGGAGCTATTTTCTGTATCAATGAAAATAATCGATTTATTGATTATTTTTGTGTTTATTTTTATGAAAAATTCATAGAATGAAATTGCATAATTTGCACTAATGCGTAACTGTAGAAGTTCCGTAGTGGGTGAGCCGCTTGATTAAGCTACTCATAGATGGCGCTGAGGAGAGATCTTCCAAATAAAAATATGACACAAGGCATTGAAAAATTCGTTAGGTACACCAACGTTAAGTATAGCTTAATTGGTGGAGCGTGGTACGGATTACCGAGGTTGCTGGTTCAAGTCCAGCTGCTTAACGGATTTTTCTTTGCATTGTCATTGTATGTTGAATTTCATTCTATGAATGTTTCATAAAAATAAACACAAAAATAATCAATAAATCGATTATTTTCATTAACATAAAAACAGATTAAAAAAAAAGTGTTTTTCTTCATTAACTTAAGTGTAAGTTCAACTGAAAAAGGTCTAGTTCTCGTTTCAGTGGTCAAGTTAAACTAATTTCAGTTAAATGAAGTCTCTGAGAGCAGCATCCTCTTCCCTTCCCATGCAACACACTATACAAACATCAATTAAACTTTTATGTCTTAGATTTAACTATGAATACAACGGACGTGCGACGTGCCTCGATGCGCGAGAGTCGGATTATCGCCATGCGCGCACGCAGGGGAATTCAGATGTTAACGACTGCCATTTTGGATAGAGTTTGTGCTATTTAAATTGTTTTGTAAGGTTTGAAGAGGTTTTATTTGGCTTGTTTCCATTAAATTCGTATTTGTATTAATTGATTTAATTTCTATAATCAACGTATCCATTGTGTGCGTATCAAAAAACTTAATAAATAGATAAAGTAGAGATGTAGGAGCTATATAAGTTATTTGTAGGTACTTTTTTTTTTGGATAAGTGTGTGTTTTGACAATACATATTTTTCGAAACGCTACTAATTCAGCTTGCAAACAATTAGATACTTTGATAAGACCTAGATAGCAACACTTCTAGATCAAATTGTCCTGTTTATTCAAAAAAACAATACTTTACATTCAAAAGTATCCTTCACCTCCAAACACGTATACAGGTAATTAAACCTTTTTATTCTCTATGATCTTAACGGTCTTGTTCATAAATTTTATTTACCTTCAAGACAATATTTAAAACCATGTCTATTCACTCCTAGCTCAACGCCAATCACTAGAAGCATGCCATTTCGTTAATTCGCCAATCGACCATTTGGCACGTGACAGACAATGGCTAGAGGCGCCTTAGCTTGCACAATACTACCCCCATATTGTGGGGTGCATATTAAATAAATATGACGTTTTATTCCGAATTAGCGACAGATGCGTACTTTGGTTTTATTCGTCTAAATGTGTTAATGTCCATAACCTGATTAGCTGCTGCATTCGACGAGTGTAGAGTATAATAATAGGACATTTTTTGAGAATTCTCATTCTTCTGGCGTCTCTCATTTTAAGAGGGTACCGAGCGTATGACACGGCGCGGATGATGGCTGGACTTTTGTTTCTTATACTACTTTTTTTTTTTAAATATGCCTTTGTTTATTTATTTTTGAAGTAAGTATTCATTAAATCAACTTACTTAACCGCTGACGTAGGGATACCGTTAAAAATAATTTGTACTTCTCTTAACAAATTTCGACCTAAATACATTAATTTTGACCAAAGGCGTTAATAAAATTTTATGTTTGATTCTAAATTAAAGCCCAGTTAAAATAGGAAGCGCCAGAGAATGAGAACTCTTAAGAATTGCCCGTTTGTATCATTTTGCTGGGACCTTGTCTGCGATGGCATGGAAGTATTCATATCGCCACTCGTTGCTGAACGTTGCCTCTTTGGCGCGTCCTCTTTCAGGAACGTTGCGTAAACACATATCCTAGTTCAATCAAAGCAGAATATGTGTAAATCAACATAATTGTATTTACAATTTGTTTACAAAATGCCACACACTACATACTACAAAAGGCCGCAGACCACCTGGCCGTAGACGTACCTCCTGGTTAAGAAACCTTAGAGACTGGTTCGGGATGAGTACCAGATCCCTCTTTCGGGCGGCAGTCTCAAAAATAATGATAGCCCTAATGATAGCCGACCTCCGATAGGAGAGGGCATTAGAAAAAAAAGAAGACACACTACATACATTTTAAAGAGCACACATTGCTTACCTACTAATCGCGTTCTAGTTCATATCGCATGTTAACACCGCTTAGGAAATATGTGATAAATCAAAGTTACCCCTCAGGTGAAACACTCCATCAACTGGTTAACAAGTTAGCAGTTGATGTAACGAGGGCGTTACAGGGCAAATCGTAAATTAACCGTAGGCCAAGGTTCCCAGGTCAACGCCTGCAGACAGCGGACTGGCATGCGACAAATAAGGCCCCAGTACGAATATTCGAATCCTGCGTAACGTATCGAGTAGTAACGTCAACGAGAAATTTTTATGACGTTTGGAACAGCCGTGAGCGTATTTGGAACTAAATTATGTATTCTGTGGTATGAATGAAGCTTCTCGATTTCGATACGATAACGTTACGTTACACAGGATTCGAATATTCATACTCGGGCCTCTGAATTTAACCTGACCTGTCCCGTTGTCTACCACGAATGTTTTTTTATTGTGTGTTATATACATATATTTTGGAGACCGGAATAAAATAGTAATACATAACCCAATTGCCGATTTTTTTTATGCGTGAAAAAAAACAAAAAATGTTGACACCTACATAGGTCGGCGGGAGAGGACGGGTTTAATTCAATATTGCTTACTGGCATCATGCCTTTTTTACAGAAATAGTTTCACAGTGACGACGAGGGTTTTAACTCGACCTTATAAGCTGGTTTTTCATCAGTGGTCTGTTCAGCTGCGTAATAGCTAAGGATGTAATTATAATATGAACCTTAGCTTAACTTAGCATTGATAGAAACTGGTGGAAAACAGCCTAAGCCTCTTCGTGAAGCTGCTCGTACTCTAACGCGTGGAAAGCCGAAGGAGTTCAATTCTTGTCGGATGACGAAATATTTATCGCTGTTTCGTCACTGTCTTCGCATCATTTTAGCCGATCGAAACAAATGAAGAACAATAAAACAAAAACACAACAATACCACATGTTGCGCCGCTGAAACTCCGCGAACAAGTCGCCACAGGTTTACTAACTGAAAAACAAAAGCATACCGCACCAAAGGTCATCAACACATTACACACAAATACACATGCAATCAAAACAAGATGTCATGGTGGAGGTCGCACGTGGGCCGGTTCCCACGGTCCGCGGGGGGCGCCACTGATCTAGATACCTATTTGAAATTGGATCACCTCCTCTAACAAATATTGTGGTCGTTAAGATGTATTGGCAAAAGTGTGGAACTAACACATCGGCATATTTAGCGGAACTTAAGGTGAAGGTCCCAATGTTTGACACCCTACTGTTCCTGTACCATCTTTATTGATATGAAAGATGCCAACACATGACTCAAGACAGATTGGAGTAGTGTTGGTTACCGGGACATTTATAGATGAAGGACTTGCAGAAATAAAGTCAGGTTGGTTAAAATAAGATCAAAATATTACCTTATATTACCTTAAAAAACACTAACACACTTGACAATAAAGTCGATTTTTGAGCACATCGAACAAAGTGGTTCCTGTCCACTGACTCCACCCTGGCACCTTTTCACAGCAAACATCATAAGGACATTGTATGGCTCGACATGAAAACGTTGTTCGACTTTACACTGCGCAATAATGAACAGGAATCAAATAGGTATTGATCTAAATTATTTTGATGTGTGTTTCATATTGCGAGAGTAAAACCTATATCTTCTGAAGACCAATCTAAATCTAAGATGTTAGCAAGGAGTGAGCAGTGTTTTACCAAAGTCTGCGTTTAATCTTAGCTGCGATTGGCCCAGATCAGTTGTAACCGATCTTCAAAGAGTAATTTGCTAGCTAAACGATGTTTGTACTTGCCAAATTGCTGTTGCGACTTAGTAGCTATTGGATATAGTATTACATTGTATAAGTTGTTTTAATATAATGTATTATATGGCTTTATTCGAGGCTGTAACGCTTATTACTGAGATCCCTCATAGGCTTATAAAGGAAAGGAGATGTTAACGCGCGATGTACCCTCTGCCAAAATTTTTACATTAAGTCTGTGCAAAATGCACAGGGTCTGTTGATTGTGTGCGTGTTTTTGGTATTTGTGTGACAGTTCTGTTTTAAGTTTAGTATGCGTTTGTAGGAACGTAACTAATTCCGACATGAGCGTAGACTTGTGCTATACGTGTGTAGCTCGTCCCCCTCAAAGTGGCAGAAAAAATGTAGTGCTTGGAGGGATAAGTCCGTCTTTGTACATTTCAATGTTTGTCAATTCCTTGATTGATTGAATAGTCCTTACTTTGTGGGAGGTAAATATTTATGAGAAAAAAACATTTAATTTTCTCACTTGCGAACACACGTGTAAGACAGCTACGTCTATGCGATTCGTGTGAGCTAATGAATTTGGTCTTTGTTCATAACTTGCTTGTTCCATTATTTTGTAAAAATAATTTAAATAAAGTGAATTTACACAAAAAAAAAACCGTCGCTGTTTATTTCAAAGATTCAGATTCACGTCAATAAGTCAATAAATTTGGCCATTCGCTTCTCATAATAATTCTGCCCATAAATATTAATAAAAACGATTAGGCCAACATATCCTGTTTGCTACAAATAATCCGCTCTAAACCAGGCACACGCCGTTCCATCCCATTAAATCTACCGCAGATCAAAACGCGCAGATCTAGATCTCTACAAACACAAGATCTGCATTGCATCGAGGATCGCGTGAGTTACGCAATTATGGATTTCTTAGCAGTTATTTCCCATATGGCTGTTGGTGTTGAGGCGCTGTTTTGTATTTGAGGATCGTTTAAACACTGTTCATATTCATTAAGAGATTCATATTTTTTCCCGCTAAATGTTTTCTAAATCCAATTTTTTTATCCAGTAAGCAGGCCGCTAAATGCTCTTTTTAACCGACTTCAAAAAAGAAGGAGGTTCGACGTTCCACTGTATGTATGTTTTTTATACGTAATTTATTGAGTCTACCAGCGCTTTCAGAAATACCATGATTGCCAAGAAGAATGCGCCGCAAGAAACTTGGCACAAAGTATTTTCTTCTAAAAACAAGTTACATGTAACTCTTACAATACATTTTTTTTTTATACAACGAGGAAGGCAAGCGAGCAAGTGGGTCACCTGATGGCAAGTGATCACCACTGCCCATAGACACCCGCAACTTCGGAGGGTTTGCAGATGCGTTGCCAACCTAGAGGGCTAAGATGAAATGCCTCTTGTGCCCGTAATTACACCATTACCATAACCATAGTTAAAGAAAACTTAGGTAGGTACGTTATTATATTACATACAAAAATCTCACTTTTAGCAAAGTAAAGCACTAGCTGTTGCCTTCACCTTCATCTCATACAATTTATACATACATACAATACTTAGAGCTCAATATGGTTTGTGTACACCGTACCGTACTACAGAAAGTTGTGATATAAAATAGGACGACGCAACGCTTAGCGCCATCTGTTGTCGGGTAGATGAACTTTTGTTGATTACATGCAGTTGAGGGACACTAGTCTACTGAGCAAGAGCCATGTAAGAGCAATGTTATGTTAGTGAATTATACACAAGCTTAATATTTTAACTGTTTATTTGGCAGCGTATCAAAAGATACATAGGCAGCACATGACACAAATGTCTCTGAATTTTTCTGCTGTTCAAAATTATGCCATACAATATAAACCAAAGTAACTGCAATAGCAATAGAAGTTTTACTTAAAACATTATTGTTTTGAAGCATCATCAATATCTACAGCAGTCTTTTTTGTATTTTTAACCGACTTCAAAAAAAGGAGGAGGTTCTACGTTCCACTGTATGTTTTTTTTTATTACACATTTTTAGTAGATATAGAATCATATGAGACTTGAGTTCAGGCTTTCTCTTTTCAGTTCTGCCAAGTATAGGGTTGAAAAGTAAATGGTTAAATTACAAAATAAACAAATAAATAAACAACTTTAAGTTTCTTCATTTGAAAAAACTTGATTTATTATTATTTTATAGCACGCTAAGACGAAAGTGAGCCGTGGAGTCGTCAAAGTAACATCAAAATTCAATTTTCAGTCATACTCTACTAACCTCATTCATTTAATTAATTAAATAAAAAATAAATAAATAAATATCATGGGACAATTTGACACCAATTGACCTAGTTCCAAACTAGGCAAAGCCTGTACTATGGGTACCAGAAAAAAAATCAAAAATGCTAAAATTTAATTATACCTGTTATAAATAAAAATAATAAATGTCACTGCCATAGTAATATAATGTTCCTTAATGCTATGGGAGTAATAATAAACAACATGTATGTTAAAATAGTCAAATACCTAGCTAGCAATCATTTTAATTTTAATTACAAAATTTCGAAACGCTGATTATTAAGTGCCAGGGTATGTTAACCCTTTATTTGGCAGAACTAAAAAGAAAAATCCTGAATTCTAGTCTCGTCTGATTTTATATCTGTTAAAAATGTGTAATGAAATAAAAATACAAAAATAGACTGCTATAGATATCGATGATGGTTAAAAACAAAAATGTTTTAATTCAACTTCTATTGCTAATGATATTTGACATTTAGTTACTTTGGTTTGTGACGTAATTTTGAACAACAGAAAAAATCACAGACGACATTTGTACTATGTACTTACTGCCTACATTCATCGTGATATACATTGTCAAATAAAGGGTTAAATTTTGAATAATAGTAGCGACCCGCCCCAGCTTATGTAAGTGATGGTCAAAACTGTATCATAATCCGTTCAGTAGTTTTTGAGCTCATCGTTCGTAGCTCCTATAGATTTTCATTTTATATTTCTAACATTATTCCGAGAGGAGGTTTGTCCAGCAGCAACCAGTGGGACGTAAAAAAGGCTGATGATGATGATGATTTCTAAAATTATGAATATTTGTTCAGTCAAAAATAAAACTATAATTCTTTATTTTCATAGTATTCACTAAGCAACAGCAGTAGGTAAAGTATGGAATATAATCCCGTTATTTTTTTAAACACTTCAACATGCCAAAGTAAAGTACTCGTAAGCATCAGGTAAATCAGTCCACTGATCGACCGACATTACAATGTCCTGCGCCGGCGCTTAAAAATAGCGCAGCGCGGACGCCGGAATAGCCCCCGTACTGCGCGGGGCTTACGATGCTACCGGAAAATAAATAAATATCATGGGACAAAATGAAGAATATTATGAGAGTAGGGGAAGCAAAGGTTGTATGTCAGGATCGTAGCAAGTGGAAGTCCGTGGTCTCTGCCCACCCCTCCGGGAAACAGGCGTGACTGTATGTACGTACCTATATAAAATGACACCAATTGACCTAGTCCCAAACTAGGCAAAGCCTGTACTATGGGTACTAGACAACGGATAAACATACTTATATAGATAAATACATACATAAATACATATTAAACATCGAAGACCCGAGAACAAACATTCGTATTCATCATACAAACATCTGCCCCGACCGGGGATCGAACCTGGGACCTCAAGCATCATAAAAAGAAAAAAGAAAAAAAGCATACTACAAAGTGGATGAATACTTATGTGATGGCACCACCTGGCCAAGGCTGAAAACAGAAGATAATTAGGACATCAATGTGACTTGGCTGCGTCCCGAAGATATTCGTGTATGGTGTCCGGCTCTGTTGCCGTTGTCCGCTGCGTACTAATTGTAATACAATTGACAAAAATAATGTTTTATTTATTTGACATGATGACATGAAATGTATATTTCATAAATTTTTGTTATTTGACATTTGGAGACCATATACATCTCCAGTTTATGTATATGTATTATTATACTTATTATTTGACCGTGGAGGCGTTTTACACCTCTGCTGATTTTAAATTTAGTTTAAATTGACCCTAGAGACTATACATCTCTAAGCCATTTAGATTAAGTATTATATTATAGTATTAATTCTGGGACCCTATACATCCCTTTGTAATTTAAATTTTCACAGATATTTGACCTGGAGACCCTATACATCTCCTGCTGAATTAAAACGTGCCAGTAAAGTAAAGTGTTCTGGTTTTCCTGTTTTAATAATTACTTTTTATACTTGTTTCTAAAATGCGGTATTTTTTTTCTCTCTTAATCTTTTAATGACAGAGTGAGGTTTCTTTGTGTAGTTTGTCTGTGGTTGCGTATTGTAAGAGCTAATGTAACTTGTTTTTAGAAAAAATGACTTTGTGCCAAGTTTCTTGCGGCGCATTCTTCTTGGCAATCATGGTGAATAAAACAAAGGCTTCAATCTCAAGTGGTGTAATAGTTCAACGATTCAACTTTGTACAGGGTAGGTCATAATGTTAAGAAAAATCTTAACAGCGCGATTCAGCTTTAGCACGCCACCGTACAGCGACATCTAGTGGCGCCTTTGTAAACTACATATATGAATCACTATTGATCTTACGACTATTCATTTTAAAGTTACATTCTATAAAAATGAGATGATTATAACTAACAAGAATAATATTAACGTCGTGGTGAACGGAACATCATGCTCAACCTACAATACGGTTGTACACATGGTCTTTCCGAAAGCGCTGGTAGACTCAAAAAAAATGACGTGTAAAAGAGCATTCAACTGCCTATTTGCTGAATAAAATTTTGAATTTGAATTTGAATTTGAATTTGAATTTGAACATAGTCAGAGTCAATCACTTTGCTATTCGGTCGTCGAAATATACAAATCACTCACATACAGTCGAACCATTGGATTCCAGGGGGGCTAGCACGCGCGCCGTTTTGTCGCTTGTCGCTCAGTGCGTCCTTCACTGATTCCATCACTATGAATGGGACGCACTGCGCGACAAGCGACAAAATGGCGCGCCGTGCTACATTGTGCTGATCCACCGTAAAACGTTCTCACAGTAAGTGTCATAATGATTTTCCTTGTCAGGCAATGCGATGTCACCATGACATGTTCTACGAAAAGGTTCCACAGTGGGTCACGATCACGATTCAGTTGGTTCGATAGTATGTCAGTCGAGTAGGTAGCCCGACCGATATGCTTCAGACTAATCCGTAGTCCTTCCTCTGGGAGCACACGCTTCGATGTTCGAGTTTACGTTTCGCCACCGTCGAAGCATGTGCTAACACAGGAAGGACTACGGATTAGTCCAAAACAGTCGGTGATCCGATTATTTCAGTATAATTTAATTACAAATCTAATTAGTGAGGTTCACAACGTACCTAATTAGTTTTAGATCATTTGTGTGGATCTCGGCAAAGTCCTGTCTCGCTCGTCTCTGAGACAGACAGACAGACAGACGGACAACAAATAAGTGACCCTATAGAGGTTCCGTTTGTAACGAGGCTAGTATAGCCGTTACAAACCTTAGTCTACTTATCGATTTACTTTTTTTAAAAACATATTGACTTCTGTTCTTTCTAAATTTCAAATTCAAAATTCATTTCTTGTTTCTGATCCTTTGGCTTTTTTTTGCATTCGCTCTCCAGTTTTACCAGCGTACGGTCGTACTTGTGGACGTGTGTCTGAGTCCTTACCAGTTTTTCAAGTTCTGTAAGCCTATAGCCAAAGGCTTAGTGTTAACAAGTGTAGTATTGTTACGTGAACTTTCGTATTATACAACCTAAGTAAAGTTAAATCTTCTGTTATCTACAATACTGCAAAAGGCACAATCGTAAGTGTTAACCCATATGTTTTTATACCACGCATTTTTATCAGTTTCTATTGTATCAATTTAGCTAACAGCTCCTATGTTTGTTTTAGGTGCCTTTTCGTTTTTATCCTAAAATATAAACAACGATTCCATCACCACAACAAGCTTTTATTGCTACGATCCTCAATTCCCCTATTCCCGACGTGACACGTTTTTTTCTTTTGCCGTATTAAACCCCTAAAAACAGTTGAACTAAGTTTCTGAAAAAAGGTATTTTAATGTTAATGCAAAAGCGGGAGCAGCGCAAGCGCACCTTAATGGGCTCTCTTCATGTTCCAAGTTTAAATTCCGAGCCGTACTCTTTGTTTGGCGCCATAGAATGTTCCAATTTTATTTTTAAATTAAGTTAAGTATGTTACTATCGGTTTTTAGCCCTCGATGATATAAAAAGGTTCCATATAAATACATAGTTATATGTATTCTGTGGTATCCGACCATTTCACCGACGAACGTTTCAGATTCGTTTCGCAAAATTATCATTTCTAAACCCCTTTTTTTCTAAAACTCTAAATATTACAGAAAATATTTCAGAAGGTGTAGAACCCAACAGGTTAGGTTAGGATTGAGTGGATAAGATCCCCACGTAACCTCATTGCCTCCCCGTGGTGATGGGGCATCTGTTAGCAGATTTTCCCGAAAAAAAAGGATTGTTTTATAAAAACCCAGAAATATTTACAGTTTTAGAAAAAAATGCGTGATCGTTTTTCGAGGCGGATCAGGTGTGAAACTTTTGTCGGTGTGACATTAATGAACCAAATTCTGTGCATGTGCACGGCATAATGGTTATTTAGCGAGATGCGTAGTTAGTTTTACATATATTTGACGTATTCTCTAAATATACCGACCACAGCGCGACTCTACCTTAGTTACCGAACTATACAGAGGGTCGAGCACGACTTTTCGAATCCTGCGTCACGTAAAATCGAATAGTAAACGTTAGCGAGTTTGTATGAGGTTTGGAACAGCGCCCGCCCGTGAGCGTATTTGGATCTACAATATAGTATGAGGTTTCTTGATCTCGATACGATAACCGTAAAGTTACGCAGGATTCGTAAAGTCGTGCTCGACCCTCTGTATAGTAGGTAAGTAAGCTTATTTTAATATCTGTCAAATCCGAAATAACTCCAAAGACAATGACAATAAAGCGTAGAAAATAGATGATAAAGTAACAAAAAAAACATGCGAAATTGTTGCCATATTTAAGCGATTTACTTAGGTACGTCAAAATGTGTCACGCCTCAAGTAAAATAAAGTCATCATCATCATCAGCCTTTTTTACGTCCCACTGCTGGGCACAGGCCTCCTCTCAGAATGAGAGGGCTTGGTCTGTAGTTCTCACGCGGGCCCAGTGCGGATTGGGAACTTCACACACATCATTGAATTTCTTCACAGGAGTGTGCAGGTTTCCTCACGATGTTTTCCTTACAAATTTACCTCTGAGTTTTTAGGAATTTTAGGAATTTATGTGTGGAACATAAATAAATTCCTAAAAACTCAGAGGTGCGAGCCGGGGTTTGAACCCACGACCCTCTGCTTGAGAGGCCATAGGTGAAACCACTAGGCCACTAATAAAATAAAGCAAAAATAAATAAATAATGCTAATTTCATTGCACTCCCCATTATTTATTTTTTCTAACTTGTCCCACGAACCTTGTACCTCTATCCAAATGTCTCAATTAAAGTGATGCCATTTTATTCCAACATTTTTCCCAAACAATACATCTTGCTGTTTCCCAACAAAGCGAAGACACCCACTTTCCCGTGTCATACAATCATACAAATTACTTCATACTACATCGAGATATATAATATGACATCCGTTAAAACTATCAAGTCATGCAAAATTATACGAAAAAGTGCGTTAAAGCTGAAAACACATTTTCTTCGCTGGGTTCTTTAAAAACGTTAAAACAATAAATAGATTTTTAGGTTTAGTATAAGCTAAATAATAATAGTTCTATTAATGATAGGGACATGATACGTCAGACGATACCAATTCGTCAAGTTAACTCTGAGTTATACTTAAGAGTTACCGAACTTAACCGAGGATGTCGCAAGTCAGCCTTTACTAATTTATTTTTAATAGTGACTTACCTTACATTTGTAATTTGTCTTGAGCTTTTCGGTAAAGGAAAACATCGCGAGGAAACCCGCACACTCTTGCAAAGCAATTCAATGCTGTGTGTGAAGTTCCCAATCCGCACTCATTGTAAGAGGATGCATGTGCCATGCAGTAGGACGTAAATAGACTGATGTGACATATTCGGGAAAAACCAACATCATTTATTCTGTATTTTTTTTATGAACTGAATCTAAATAGGTTGGTCACAAGTTGCATCGACCAAGCGCTTTTGCAACTCTGAAATAAGCTTGTAAGCGCCGGGACCCCATGGACCCAAGGTTTCAAACCTGACAGCAACAAAATTGTAGTTCGGACCGAGAGTCTGGTAAGCATTTACTAATTTTTCTATTTTCAGCCGTTTCCGTTTCTGCCGCCGCTTTTATAGTCTTTTAATTTGCCAGCTCACAACCCTAAAAGCTAAACTAATGTTCTGCGGATCTCTAAATCATAACTCATTGCGGGATCACGTAAGAATGCCGCGCATGGCATTTCGCAACCTCCGCCATTGTTGCTGCTGCGATCATTTTTATAATATACGTGCATTTGTGTCCCAACTTCGTCTATGTGTGCGTTTCCATTGTATCAAGGATAATCGGGGCGATTAGATGTTAAGAACGCTGAAGGGAGCCGTCTTCACCCATATTTTCTCTCGCACAAAACGGTTCGCTTCATCTTTCCTGACACGAACTGCTATCCGGCGATCCGCATGCTTGTTTGCCACCGGCATGAAAGGAAGCAGGAAGAGGAGATTTAGAGCAGGAAAGGAATGGAGACGTTAACGCGCGATTTCCCCTCTGCCAAATCTGTAACATTAAGTCTGATCAAAATGATCAGGGTCTGTTGATTGTGTGCGTGTTTTTGACATTTGTGTGAGAGTTTTGTTTTAGTGTGCGTTTGTAGGAACGTAACAAATTTTGATAGGAACGTAGTCGTGTGCTGTACGTATGTGTTCCTCGTCCCCGTCAAAAAATGGCAGTAAATAGTAGTGCAGATTTAAGCCAAAGGCACCTCCCGTCTGTCTGCTTTATGATATTTTCGGACAAATAGATAAGGCTATCTTTAAGGCTAAAGTCAATAGGCAGCTACAAAACCATGTTTTTAATGAATGCATTATTTGATTGTGTTGACTTAGAAGTTTTATTTTCAAGGGATTGCAGGCTCAAGCTTGCTCAAGTTTATATGTATTAGATATTATTTTCAGCCTTTGCTGCTTCCACGCGTTCTAAAGAAATGAGGTCGATAGACAGACATACAGACGGACAACAAAGCGATCCTATAAGGGTTCCGTTTTTCCTTTTGAGGTACAGAATCCTAAAAACAACAACTGGATCAACAGCAGAAGAATCTAGGTCTTTTCAAGGTTAGAGTGAATAGGCTGTTATGGAACCAGTGAGTCAGTTTGACCCGATCTGTAGATACTTCTCTTCGGGTGGGATAGGGCTTAACCGCTAGTCAGTTGTTTCTATGTTGGTAGTTAGGTCGAACCGGGTGGAAAAGAGAAGAAAGATTCTGTTACAAGTTTGGAGCCTTAGTCTAGAAAGCTTGCCGTGATCCGTGAGTCAATGGACCCGCACTCCACATTAGTATGCCGCGCCGCGGGCCGCGCGCGCGCACGACTCGCTTTACTGTTACGCGCATCTTCGCGGGAACATGCAGCACTGGCTCCATCTAGCTTGTTATAGTTGAGGTATGACCCTTGACAGCTAGCTGTCAACTTCGTACCTACATAAAAAGCTAAATTTCTGGAGGCTTGTGATCCGTCTGAAAGACCCTTCCAATCAGAAACACGAGAGAAAACAAGTTTAGACTTCCAAGGGCTCAGTTTTACAACCAGTTATACGGGGTGATACAATCAGGATACAACCATGCCCGGGGCCCTAAGCAATTCAATTCTCGGGCCCCTTTTGAGACATTTTCATCTTTTCAATTTCTTTTGTGCACGCGCGGGGCCCCTAGCTGATGTGGGGCCCCTAGGCAGCTGCCTCTCTGCCTAATGGTTAATCCGGAGTCGGATTTTTTTTATACGGCAAGGAAGGCAAACGAGCAAGTGGCTCACCTGATGGTAAGTGATCACCACTGCCCATAGAAACCCACAACACCAGGGGGCTTGCAGATGCGTTGCCAACCTAGAGAGTTAAGATGAAATGCCTCTTGAACCTGTAATTACACCGGCTGTCTTACTCTAAACACGGAAACACGACAGTGCAAGCACTGCTGTTTAGCGGTAGATTAGCGAGCAAGATGGTGGTAGCGATCCGGACGGACCTCGCACAAGATCCTACCACTCGCCAACAACAACGACAACACAACGAGACAACGAGACATCGAAAATAACGAAGCTACCTATCCTTTCATATCACCTGTATCACCCCTTGTGTTCCAGTTGTCCATGGTCGGCGGTGATTTTTCCATCAGGCGACCCACTAGAAGGTTTGACTTCTATAAAAAAAGTTTAACGCTCGCACCGGACGCAAAAGGTTTCGCCACAAGCCGTTAACCGTATTTCTGCCCACCTGACCCCAGCTACTGTTCAAACAACAATGCCTCACACTTAATTTTACAGATCACAACTCATTATGTAACAAAGCCGATCGCCAAAATGCCCGATATCCGACAATGGCTGTCAAATTGAGCGTGTCATTGCAATGATGCCAAGTGGATTGAGTCATTCGGGTGATGGGCTGGGAGCTGATGCTATGATTTTATATTTATTTATTTTAATACCTCTGTATTTTATTTCTGATTTTTGCGGGTGCTAGAACCTTATACAAAATGCGTCAAGATCGCTATCCTTTTTGGCCTTTTCTACGATTACGCCGATGGCCAAGTTTTAAAACACTTATTACAACGAACAAATGAACCACCTAGCTGCTGCCTATAAGCCTTCGCAGTATTGGAGGAATTGTTCATGCGTAAGGGCTAAGATAGAATGCCAGACCACAACAGTAGAGTCTACTAAGTACCTACTTCTAATCGGCAGGAATACTTACAAGCAAGTCAGGGACAAGCCTAGCCTAGCGTAGGCGCTACGGATAACTAGAGCTTGCAAGAAAACATGCAAAGTCAAACTGTTTTTGTGTACTTAATACCTAACCTGTGTAACTGCTTATTTTTGCTTAGCAGCGGGCTCTGCTAACACTGGAAAACTTAAAACGTTCTGGAAAATCGTGAAAAAAAATAGACTCGATTCCATGATAGACGGACTATTTACACACCTACAAATTTGTACGGTACCTTCGCTGCGCGAGTCCGGCTCGCACTTAGCTGGTTTTTTTTTAAGGTTAGTATTTGCCTACAAGCTCCCGGTCTATTCTGGTCACATCAAGCACAGAACGGTCACACGGCTCACGTCACCTTGTCGAATAATTTGTACCGTTTCCGACATTCCACTTAGCGACGAGCCTTATAAGCCTGTTATTACCCACTTTTCTGGGGAAAATTTGCTTTACCAGAACCAGGTAACTGGAGCGAAGGAAAGTGAAAATATTGTACCCTTTTATATTTTGTTTGTCTACTTAATAGCTTGGAGGAGACAGAGAGGCAGCCTTTAGCTTGTCTTCTATAAACTTAATAGCTTGTAATTTTTAGGGTTCCGTAGCCAAAATGGCAAAACGGAGCTATTACAGTTTCGTCATGTCCGTCTGCCTGTCTGTGTTGTACCACGCTCTACAAAACGTCATGCATGATCAACAAAAATACTTTGCCCAGATACAAAACTTAAGATGCCTTGTATTTGTAATAGGATGAAAACTGTTACTTAAAAATAAAAACAATTCCCTGCCTTCAGTATTTTATTACATTTAAGGTTCTAGGTTAATATAGGTATTATTGCGCTACCGCTCTTTTACTAATACAATGGCCATAATACTGTGTTCCCAAAATACCTATCTGTCAACGATACAAAGACGTAAGTGGGCTCGTGAGAAGGTGATTTCACGCACGATTACCGCTGACAAGGCCCGCCCACCGGCTCACAAATATGAGAACGATATCTTAACGCGAGATTATAGTCGAACGAGGAAGCCCCTTACCACACTAAGGCTAAGTGCCATTTGTATTTCTTAAAACGTTAATATGAACTCATTTTAATGAAGCTCTGAAGAACAATCTCGTTTAAAGTAGCTTTCGATTTTAAAAACACATGACCAAATCGACCCATCCGTCAGTAGCTATGATGTCACAGAAAGACGCATAAACACATAGATACACAGATACACACGTCAAACTTATAGCACCCCTCTTTTTACGTCGGCGGTAAAAATATATTCATTTGACGAATATAATATATTATTGCGTACTCAATGCCTGCGCCTCTTATTAGCCTGATCTCATATTTTCAAATATTTCGTATTTTTTATTTTGGTTCGGTGTGTTTTAAAGTATTTTATCTACACACATATCATAAGTCCTCTATAATGCGTTCAGAAACCGTAGAAAATGACCAGCATTTCAGCACGACGTGGCCTTCTCGCCGACAGCGCCAGCCCCAGCACCTCCACCACCACCAGCAGTAAAGTAATAGTCATTACGACATGTCGTAATGACTTTTCGATATCGAATTCGATGTTTCAAATTTGAAAACCAACGTAATTTACAATCATAGTTAAATAAAACGGATCACTCACGTATATAAGTCGAGTTCAGTCCGATATGTATAAATAATAATGTGATAATTTTTTTTTGCAATAAAAAAAAGAAAGTTTACGGAACGTCATATCGGTATGTTTGTCTATGATTAAAAAAAAAACAGTCAAATTCGTGACAGGTATGGGTATGGTATATGCCTTCGGCTTCTGAACCCATCTTAGAGTACTTATAATATGTGTGTAGATAAAGTAATGTATGCAACTCCACATAATTAGGCCTTAAAACACTCTGTGATCCTATTATGAAACTCAGCTTTGCCTCGTTTCATAAAAACACACTCGTGTTTTAAGGACCCTCATTATGTAGCAGTTGCATAAACTACTATATTTACTTAGTTGCTTATAGTGATCATAACGACTTGTAACTTATAACACAAGCGGAAGTCTCTTTCTAATGGCTACAAGGAGTTGAAAAGAAACTTCCGCTTGTATTACAAAAGTTACAAGTCGTTATGATAAATACGCTCCCGGGTGGCACAAAATAAATCCGGGATAGGTATAGACATAGTAGAATAACCTTTCCCACGGGCCAGGCAAAAATCAATCTTATGACAATGTCATAAACATTTTGACAGAGGAAAGCTTTTCTCGCTTTAACTATACGTATATATCTCAACAAGAGGAGTTTATGCTTATGTTTATTTTAAATTTTTCAAATGTACTGCTTTTTTGTGCTTGTGTCGAATTTGTGTGAATAAATGTATATATATCTCTGTCTCTCTCTCTCTCTCTCTCAACAAGTGCTTTGGTATTTTATCAAATTTTTGATTATTCCTGGAAAGCTAAACCTTTTATCGGTGAGATCAGATTGTAACAGGTTAACTAAGAAATAACAACAATCTAAGTACCTAATAATTAGGTTTTCAACTGAATTTCCATACGATAGGTTATCAATTTGTTCCCAGACTTAAGAAGGTATGTAAGTATATTGCTAAAGCGCTTCCATTAAATCGATTAATTTACTTCTTGGGAAAATATCGTTGCGACTATTAACGCATTTCAATTAACCGGATTTTCTCACTACCGTCCTTGTTCAAGAATATAACCATTTAAATTAACATATACGATTCAGGTGAAGACATAAACTGAAACGACACAAACTGAACCGGGTGGAATGTGTTAACTTGGTGTTAACCATCTTAAAAATAAGTCCTACGCCTAGAAAAATATGAAGGCACTCTCAATTGTAAAAACTTTTTGCCGTGCAACCGACGCAGGTAGGCTTCAAACTCCGAAATTACTTTATTCAAGATAGAAAGTTAAATTAGACTGAAGTACATAACTAGAAACATGCTTAAAAGTGCAGTTTTTAGCCTCCCTAAAAACGTTTGTTTTAAGAGTAAGTAAATACTTCATTGTACAAAAAAAATAGAAGATAAAAATACAAGTTACAAGCAATTAAAAAGACGAGTATAAAGGCCGACCTATCCCTTCAAAAAGGATCTCTAAGGGTCACCCTTTGAGTGGTGGAGAGGAGAATTTCACTAGGGATTGACAAAGTGAGTTCATAACTACAAATGTTTCAACATCGCCAAAACATTAATTAGAACGATATTAGGTACTTAGTCTTGTTACAATAAGAGCACTCTGTTACCTGCGATGTTCGTTTCGATAACGTAGCAGTTTACACCACCGTTATACCTAAACTAGACGCCACCGAACCGTAACAGGCTACTTAACTGAATCAGACCAATAAAAGAGTTCCAACAATACGAAAAATCCTTTTCGCACGGCGTTCAACGGCGCGAAAACTCAATGAATGTGCGCCCGCGCACAGTCGGAGAATTACCGGCTTTGTGCTTTGTCGGTGCTCGATGGGCTGTCAAATAACATTGGCCTTGTTAAGTTACCAAGCTTTGGTGAACTGCATCCGAAAATGCAAATTAAATACCTATACAAAATTGCTTTTTGTTTTTGGGAGGCTAAATAGTAGCGTTGCCAGACGTCCCGTATTTCCCGGGACGTCCCGTATTTCAGGCATAATTTTAAACGTCCTGCCGGGACAGACTCAGCCCCGTATTTCAACCTTATTTGATTGAAACACGCACCGCGTCGCGCATGACTCCGACAGCTAGCTGCGCTGCGCGCGCACGAGAGCATGAGGTATGGGTGAACGAACAGTGTCCGTCCGATTAAAGCTAGATGTGTTTAAAATGTAATTAACTACAGCAATGAAAACAACGTAAAGGACACGATTTCATTTGTCCCGGGGATTTTTTTTAAATCCCGTATTTTTTTGCCAAAATGAGCATTTGTCCCTTACAGAATCAAAAAAAACTGGTAACCCTGCTAAATACATAGTATTCCACTACTGAATCTTTTCTTTAGCCTTCCACAGCTCCCGGTCGGACACAATGATAAATATGTACCTACCTACCTACATCTCATTAGTTTTCACCCGCGGTTTCGCTCCCGTGGCATACCTATCAGGGCCTAAATCTGCTTTACCAGTGGGTGAGATCACCAAGTAGTAATCAATATCGTAGAGGAAAAATAAAACATTTTACTAAGTATTGACCTCGTTGATCCTTACCTGAGTTTGAAATGTTTTTCCTCAGTTTTTCCTCATTGACAAAATGTCACGTTGACGGCTGTCATACTTAGTCATAGCCGTAGGTTTTTGCCTATTGTCGGTGACGTATTAACTTTACCTGACGTAAGCACGGTAAGCAGTTAGGATAGGATTAGAGTTCATGTTCGGTTGACAGCCGAATTTTAAAAACCGTCGAACTTAAAAAGTCGAAGAACTCTCGATATTTTTTATTTTATGGAATTAAGCTAAGACGCTAAGAACCATCTATGAAATGATGATAATGATGATGTGTCCCCACACACGCCCGCCTGGATCCCCGTATTTTGGAGCTGATGGTTACTGCCCCAGCGGCGCTCCCACGCAGCATCTCTCCTCGAGTCTTCTCGTTCTCCTGCTGAACATAAGGACATCTTTTAGATTGACATCCATTAGTCCGTCTTCTCTCAGCTAGCTTTTTTTCCATCTAATAACCCAACCAACTTAGAAAAGTTGAAAAACTCATTAATTAAAAGTCATTTCAAAGTTCAATCTTTCAAAAACTGGTGAACCGATTTTAATGAAACTTTGCTAAGAACCATCTCGATTAAACTAGCTTTCGAATAAAATAAACTGTTTCGAAATCGGTCCATCCGTTAGGGAGCTATGATGACAGAGACTCAGATACACAGAGACACAGATACCTACACAGGTCAAACTTATAACACCCCTCTTTTTCGTCGAGGGTTAAAAACCACGTGTCCAAATTGGCCCTTCTGAGAGCTATGATGACACAGACAAACACGCAGATACAAACGTATAACCCCTCTTTTCTTTGCGTGGGGGGTTAAAAATGGTCGTCATATAGCGCTGTCGTCAGTGTTGCAATAAAATAACAACATGTCACTCACGCGCATGTCAAGGTCGCGGGGGACGGAACACGTCGGTGACGTTAAGGCAACACTACCGCTCATTAACTCATTAGTGTTAGTGGTAGGAGGTACCTAAACCGTGTTACAAAATAACCCGTAAAAAAGGAACAAACATACATACATTCATAGGCTGATAAACACAATACCCTCTTTTGCATTTTACAGTCGGGTAAAATTTTAGGGTTAGGGTTTGCGTATTGTATGAAAATTTTTTTTTTTTCTTTCATACAGTGATTCAAATATTGTAAATGGACTCTTTATAATGCACCATTTAACACCTTTTCGGCTTCACGGGTATTTTTGTAACATACTGTATACACGGACACGGTGATTTTTAATCGGTGATCAAGAACCATTTTTTTTATTCAGTTATCGATGGTGATTATTCGTTCATTGAAATAATTTATTGCTGACCAGGATCCATAGATTGTTAGTAGTACAGCCGAAGAAATAATTTCCTGACCCACAATAGAACATTTTCATAGTAGGTAAACGTCATAACGATATTCCTTGTCAAGCTATGCGATGTCACTATGACGTTTACTGTGAAAAGGTTCCATGGTGGGTCAGGAATTAATTTCCTCGACCGTACGTAAGTTCAATTTTCTAGGGATTAGTATCAAATCAAACATAATCGATAAATAACAAACAAACAATTCCATTTTTTTTATTACGATCCTATTCAAACTCAAGGCAATTAGCTACGTCTTTTTTATGCTAGCGGGTCAGTATGATCCATCCATCCATAGCAGCCCTCAGTTCGCCGTCTTCGGACATAGGCCTCCTCTCTATTCCTCCTCGCCTGACGATCCATTGCCATCAGCATCCATCGCCCACCCGCTTCACGGCAGATGCCATCCTTCCACATCATTGGTGGTCTACTTCTACAGCTAGTGTTTGGTCGAGGTGTCCACTCGAGTCGAGTGTTCATCCTGGCAATGTGCCCCGCCCATCTCCACTATATTTCTCTCAATCTCTTCCTCCACGTCTCGAATTTTCGTGACTGTCTGGTTCAGTCATTCCTTATCCGACTGTCGAAGAAGGATTATATTTTTTGAGCCTATACGTATGTATGTATGTCTAATTCTTTGGCACGCTCTACAGCCTAAACCGGTCGACGGTTTTCAACGTATAATGTGTGTGTGTGTCTAAAGAGATTGTCTCAGTTGAGGGAGTGACACCGGGTATATTGTTTCTCGTAATTGCAGTCGGGATTCTGTATTTAATTTTAAGTTGGTTAGGTTATTCGGTGCATGACAGTTCTGTTATCGCGGGCATTATCTTGCCATAGCTCTTTGCAACACGGAGAAGTACGTTAAGGTCCTAACATAAGCCAACACATGCTTAGCAAAGAACGTAGAGCATTGTTAACAAGTCCAAGAAAATTATTAGTTTCAAAAGGTTTTTTCTACTAGCACGTACTTCCCTTAACAACCACTCTATGAATCTTTCACCGCCATCTTAATTTTGCAGTTGCACAAGAGAATAAGATCCTCACAGTTCTCAAGTATATTTTGATGTCAAGTGTAGTGATAAGTTGGTGGACAGGTTACCTAACGTTTGTTTAGTGATGTTTACTTTTAATAGTGTTTGTCCTTTTTTATTTGCCAGCCAAAGGTGGCGTGCACTCGTCATTGGAACACTCGTATTCGAGTTAGTTGACAAAAATATTGTGTGTATTTATAGAATAACTATATAGGTACTCATGCTGATCTCACAGTAGTAGGTATCTTTTGTATTCTTCCTCCATTAATTTTTATTTTTATGAAGTTTTTCCAATATCTACTTACTTATTGTCAACCAAATTAAATAGCCGCAGTAGAACCATGTTGGAATGAGTCAAATTTGTCTTATGCTGTAAGGGATGATACTCATCTCATGTTTGGCTCTGGCTCTATTCTTGATGCGCTGTTTAGGTAGATAAGAAAAGAAAAATATACTTTTAACTGTTTATGGTAGCTTTTATTTTCCTCGTGCGAGATTTGTGCATAGGAACTTTGCTCCTTGTGGGGTTTTGATGGCAAAAAATCCATCTAGCCTGATCTTGTCTCTGGGAAAATACGTTTTCCTGAGTTTTTACACAAACCTCGCCTAGGCACTCATTGTTAAATCAGCATCTTAGTACATTCGAAGGCGTTACTAACCGACGTTTAGAGATGTAACTCAGGGAAATGGTCTGCAAGGAAGTTAGCTCATGATAAATAAAATTGCAAATGTATCTTCGCACACAAATTCCTAAATACTCAGAAATGCCATTCAGACCACAGGATCGTGCCCTTTGCTTCAGGGTCAAACCACTAGGGTAAAACGGAGTTCTCTAACAGCGTTGCAATCGCCGGGCCAAATAAAGTTTGTGGCACAGCTTTAAAAAACCGTATTTCATCTCCGAAACTATTTAAATTCCAGAGTCAAAGACTTCAAACTCCCTTGACACATCTGAACTACAGCCATTAATCCAGCACTAAAAAGTCATATATCCAATTCCAATAACAACTAACATCAACCTTATGTCAGTAGTAGTGAGTGTAAATTTCAAATGACTGCGGATACAGGGCACTGGCTAGGCTCTAGGACTCGTCTTGGGTCTGGCTTGCGACACCGCGGTTGCAACATCAGAGCTGTACTCTAAACGCTGCGCTAGTGTTCCCACAGCCTTAGACTGGGTTTTCTATGAGGCGATTTGTTAGACGCAAGTGGAAAAGTGTCGTAGCGGGCACGCGTGGTTCGAAAGTTGCTGGCCACATCGAAAGCAGATTGAAAATTGGATTTTAAAAAGTTGGAGAAATGAGGTGTAATAGAATATCAATCAATATTTATTCAATAAAAACAATCAATCACAAAAAAAATATTACAATTGAACAAACTAAGGGTCAGCGCAAGGCTTCGTTAATAGGATGAATGACAAAAATAAGTAATAGAATTAACATGAAAAGTGGTATCCGCAACATGGTTCGTCAACAATTAATACTAACTATAAATCCCCTCCCTGTATCGTGCCCGGCTCAAAGGTCCCCATTATACTGGCTGCATTGCCTCGCTGGACTGCAATGGAAACCTGTTGAACCAGCCACGATCCAGAGCGGGGATCGCAGCCCCTATCCCTGAGTCGGCGACCTAGCTCCTTAAATAAGTCTAGTGCCTCCGAACCCCAGAATATAATTGATTGCTATAGAATTGATTGCTGAGTTTTGACTTAGGTAGAGCAAAATACCCAGCTTTCATTTAAATTTGAATTTTTTGACAATTCTTTTCTGTTTATGTGTACTGAGAATTACCTACCTAAAAGTTGCAGTTTGGAAGTTTTGAAAAATATCCAAAAATTACAAGACGTGCAAGTTAAGTACATACATTACGCTCTAACAATTTGAAAGCTAACAAACAGTTAATAAATAGGTGGTGATAATAAGCTAAGGCACACTCGCTATCTTACGTTGAACCCAAGTAATCGCTTGCAAGAAAACCTAGCCCTAAGTCCTTGAGGCATTTAATTACAACTCCAAAGTTTTAAACACCAGTTGCTTGCGGTTTCTCAAAGGAGTCGGCATTCGCGAAGAGAAAAACACGCATCGTAAATAAAATAAAGTTCGAATTTTGAATATATTTTTGAAGTTTGTTTTTATTTTTTATTTTAAAAGGCGGCAAGATGGACTGCTGGCCAGTGTTGATTGTGTACTTGTTTGTGTGTCTGCAATGCAGTCTGCAGTTGCTGCCTTTGCGTGAGTAGAACGATTAGTTTTAAATTTAAAACGGGAAACGCTCGGGCTGTGTATGACATTGACTGCCAGTTTCACTTCCGAATTTTCAGATGATTAGAAATTTTGATGAAATCGTGTGGTGATACAATTACATATAAAGCAGATAAAACTAGGTCATACTATTTAAAAACTTAAGGCTTGCTAGCTAATCGTAAAAAAGATTCGGTGAAAAAATATTATGCATAGTAATTTTAGATTTAGATTAAATAAAAAAATGTAGTTCAACAGTTTTTTTTAATAGGGCAGTTAACAAGTCATCGTGTTGTAAATGGGAGTTTATAATATTTAAAATAAGGGTTCATTAAAATACTCTATTATCATTCAAATGCTCTATGCAGTTGTACGAATTTGTAAATTTTATATATGCGGAAATGCTTCGTTTTGTGAGGGTTATGGTACAGTCAGCTTCAGAAGTAGCCGATCACTTAAATACTTTGTCACAATATCTAAAGAACTACACTGTGAAATTTGAAATGTTTGTGTCACGTTACGGAAAATTACGAGATCGGGGTAAAGAAATTGACTATTTTTCTCACATTAAATTTTGCATCTCACTGAAGTATCATGCTTTAATTATTACACCCGTGAGCGTTACTTCAAACAAAGTAAATGTCGAATAAAATAACAAATAAAAAAAAAACTGAAGTATTCAGCTCCTCCTGAGGCTGACCGTACCGACTTCAAGTATGATCAGCAACATTAATACCTAACAGTTATTGCAAATGTTGCCAACGCATTGCCGATACTGTTTTATTTATTAATAATATAAGTACAGGTTTTACATAATAAGTTTAACACACATGCCAGTATTGAAAACCTCTGGGGTTATATTTTGTCCAGTCGAGTTCTCCAATAGGTATCTGTACAGCCAACGGTTCATAAATATCTAAATACAGACCTTATGTTATTGACAATAAGGTCTGTATATAGATATTATTGGACAGCTGACTGTATAGATATTGGAGAACTCGACTGTAATAGTTAGTGAGATCGCAAGGGTCTATCAGCTTCTAAGTTTCTTTTTTATTTTGCTAAGTACAGTCAAGTGCAAAAATACGGGTGCATACAACTTACTTAAAAATATGTCCTATAGCTCTAACAATACAATACAATACAATACAATACAATACAATACAATACAATACTCTTTATTGAACACCACATAATAAACAAAACAGAAAAAAGATACAAAGAAAATACAACATAGCAATGGGCGGCCTACGTTGATGCATTTAGGTTCTGTTATTGTTGTTGTGGTGGATTAATTCCATAGGTACGTATTTTTAAACTAGACCGTACGTCTTAATAACATGACCAGCTTAAAATCTATATACCTATAAAACAGTACCGTGACTGACAGACTGACTGAATGACTGACTGACTGACTGACAGACAACGCGCAGTCTAAACCACTGGACCTAGAGAATGGAAATTCGGCACACATGTACCTTGAGTATCCTAGAGGTGCACTAAGATGGAATTTTTCGAAATTCCCACGGGATAGGGAACTAGCCCATTTTTAAATATTTCACGGGGGCAAAGCGCGGGGCATAAGCTAGTTAAAAACATAAAACCTGACTGCAATTCTCGGAAACAATATACCCTGTGTCCCTCCTACAACTGAGACGAATCCAATGACACCTCATACGTTGAACTTCGCCAAACGGTTGAGGCTGTAGAGCATGCCAAATAATTTAACATACAAACACACATACGCTCGAAAAACATAACTCTCCTTGGGCAGTCGGGTAAAAAGACTAAACTAACTACTTAATTATACCTAGATAAGGTTCGCCAAAATTTCCAAAAGTTCCTCTCTCATACTAAATTCTAATGCACTGTTGTGTCCTTAACCCAAATATTCAGTAAACATGGTCAGTAAAACCTGAAATGTCTGTTTGTTTAATAAACATCAAATGCATATCGCAAGCCGTTCACTTTCGCTGCGCGCGCGCCGCGTATAAAGGGCACGCCGTTTGATGCTGCGCCAGAGGGCCGAGCACGACTTTACGAATGCTGCGTAATGTTACAGTTATCGTATCGAGATCGAGAAACCTCATACTAAATTTTAGTTCCAAATACGATCACGGGCGGGCGCTGTTCCAAACGCCATACAAACTCGACAACGTTTACTATTCGATTTTACGTGACGCAGGATTCGAAAAGTCGTGCTCGACCCTCTGATGCCAAATGCATCATCACAATCATCACATGCCTTATTTATGTCCCACTGCTGGGCACAGGCCCCTTCTCAGAATGGAGGGATTTTAGCTATAGTTCCCACGCGGGCTCGGTGCGGAGTGGGAACTTCACACGTACCATTAAATTGCTTAGCAGGAGCGTGGTGGTTCCCTGATGTTTTCGTTCACCGAGAAGCTCGTGATAGATTTGAAACGTAATTTGGCACATAAATTACGACACACTCAGAGCACGTTTTCAAAGCAACAAAACCACTGTTTATTTTGCTACCGGTTATTCTACTTGTGTTTGTTTTTTCTTGAAAAAAACCAAAAAACTAATCGACAAAAATAATCTATATAATTATCGAACCAGCTCACAAAATTTCACTAGAATCGGTTTAGAAATGCCACCTGCGGAGGAACATTTTTTGTCCAATGTTGAACAGGAGACGCTTAGCCCTTGCTTCACACTCGCTCCGTCAGTAAAATTAAAAACAGAAAACCCGACTGCAATTTCGGGAAACAATACACCCTATGTCACTCCCTCCCACAAATGACAATGAATTTAAAGACACCGCATACGTTGAAATCCGTCAAACGGTTTAGGCTGTAGAGCGTGCCAAAGAATTAGACATACATACTGTGAGCTGGTGCCTATTTAAGCACGGCCGTTGGGTGAGTGTAGCCCCAGTGGCTCAAGCTGCGAGAGGCGTAAGAAGAGGGAAGACACTAAACTTGTGTTTTAAATTATTTTTATTCTTTTCTTCAATAAAAACGGATACACGACTTTTCGTATGAAAGCCCGGTGACGGAGTGCCGCTCATGTTTTTTTGTCTTTTTAGAAACTTTGCATTCGTATTTTAAAAACACCGAACACAATCATCAAACAATAAGCGGCCTCCTTACAATACATACATAAGCTCGAATAACCTAACCAACCAACTTAAAATTCATCATCATCATCATCATCATCACTGCTGTGCACAGGGGCAAAATAAAAAACAGAAAGGATTTGAGTATTCGTACTCGGTCCTCCGAGACGAATCTAATGACACCTCATACGTTGAAATCCGTCAAACAGTTTAGGCTGTAGAGCGTGCCTTAAAGAATTACACATACTCACATACATCCATACATACGCTCGAAAAACAAAACCCTCCTTGCGCAGTCGGGTAAAAAGTTCATGTTCTAACTTGTAACTGAAACCTCCCACGTTTCCAGCTGACTTCATCCACCCTTGCGCGGAACTCTCCGACGAATGCTTCACGCAGGCCACCGTGGACGCGCTGCCCGGGATCGTGAAGGGCATCCCGGAGGCCAACATCCCGTCCCTGGACCCGCTTCACCTGGACAAAAACATTAGCATGAAACTGCCCGGGAACGTCAAGATGACGTTCCATAACGGGAAGCTGATTGGGCTCAGTACTTGCGTGCCGCTCAAAGTTTCGTGAGTATACAAAATCTTTTTTAACCCCCGACGAAAAAGAGGGGTGTTGTAAGTTTGACATGTGTATCTGTGTGTCTGTGTGTCTGTCTGTGGCATCATAGCTCCCAAACGGGTATACCGATTTCGATGCGGTTTTTTTAATCGAAAGCTAGCTTAATCGAGATGGTTCTTAGCAAAGTTTCATTAAAATCGGTTCCCCCGTTTTTGAAATATTGAACTTTGAAATGACAATGTCGGGGGTTTTCCAACTTTTCTAAGTTGGTTAGGTTATATATCATTCTAAGGGCAATAATTAACCCTTTACATTGACTTGTTAGGTCACGGACGGCAAATACTAGGAATTACACAACCGTGAAGGTTAAATGAGTTTATTCAACTAATAATTCGTACAATTAAACGTTATAAGGTAAACATAAGTTTTCTAACAGCTGACGCGTGCGAGACGACTTGTCAGCACAATCATCATCATCATCATCATCATCATCATCATGTCAGCCGAAAGACGTCCACTGCTGGCCGGCGGCCTCCCCCGCGGCTCTCCACTCAGACCGGTCTTGTGCTTTCCGCATCCACCGCGGTCCCGCGATCTTTACCAGGTCGTCGCTCCATCTTGTTGGAAGCCTACCGACAGCTCGTCTCCCGGTTTTTTTCTTACCGTATTCAATAACCTAACCAACTTAAAATTAGAAACAGAAAACCCGACTGCAATTCTGGGAAACAATATACGCTATGCCACTCCGACAACTGAGACGAATCTAATGACACCTCGTACGTTGAAATCCGTCGAATGGTTTAGGCTGTAGAGCGTGCAAAAGACTTAGACATACATACATACGCTCGAAAAACCTAACCCACCTTGGGCAGTCGGGTATAACCTAACCAACTTATAAAAGTTGAAAAACCCCCGACATTATCATTTCAAAGTTCAATATTTCAAAAACGGGTGAACCGATTTTAATGAAACTTGGCTAAGAACCATCCCGATCACACTAGCTTTCGATTAAAAAAAACCGCATCTATATAGGTCAATCCCCTTGGGAGCTATGATGCCACAGACAGATACACAGATACACAGATACACAGGTCAAACTTATAACACCCCTCTTTTTCGTCGGGGGTTAAAAAAGGAGGAATTTTTCAATTCGACTGTATTTTTTTTGTTTTTTTTTTAGGCGATTAAGTACTCGAATCCGCCAATGTGAATCGATTTTAATTATTCTTTTTTTGTTTGAAAGGGTAGGTATAATATATACTTCAGAGATAGAAGTTTTTTTTGATTAAACATGAAATTGATTGAATGTTTGTTACTTCAGAACTCGATCATTTATACTTAAACCGATTTTTGTTTGAATGGGTTTACTTCCGAGGCGGTTTCATATTTATCAAAATCAGTTCAAAATCACATTTGAAGTCAGATTTTCCTGTTTTTTTTTTAATAAACTTCATCTAAGTACTTGCTTGCTGCTGCTATGTTGTCGGTTCATTATCGGCAACCCTGTGGAGACTGCGCAAAGTTAAGCCAGTTCGAACACAGTAAACAAACACGGACTTTCGAAAGATGTCGGTAAACGGATTGTACTTGAACCCACAGATTAGCATCAATCGCAAGCGCACATTTTTACGGCAAAAATTACACTTTCAGGTCAAGGGCATTGACCTGTGTATCATCACTGCCAAAATTGAAGAAAATTGGAACTTAGGAGTAACTCTTCTCTAGTTGTAATACTTGTATCTCCTTGTTATTTATTGGAGACACCCTCCCCCCCTTCCCTCCTCCCTCTAGCAGCAAAAACGCTGGATTTGGAAATGTAAAAAAAATAAGGGTAGTAGTGCATAATAATAGTAAATATAAAAGGGACTATATCACAGGTACGTTAGGCTTTACAGGTTAGCAAGAGATAGTTGTCCATTGACTTACCTACTTACTTATAAAAATTACTTACTAAAAATATGCCATTTCTTAATGGCTACGGAACCCTATTTTGAGCGCATCCGACACGCTGTTGGCCGGTATGTTAAACACCCGAAGAAAAAGAGGGGTGTTATAAGTTTGACCTTTGTATTTGTGTGTCTGTGTATCTGTTTATCTTTGTATCTGTTTGTAGCATTATAGCTCCCAAACGAATTTACCGATTTCGATGCGCGTTTTTTTTGGTGATTCTTGCCATAGTCTACCATATTTAAGGTGTACAATATTTTAAAATATGTTAAAATATGTCACTACAATGCATAATCAAATTAAAAACAATCAAATTAAAATAAATTAGAATAAAATGAATGATCAATACTACAATACAAATTTAAATCAGGGTTTTATAATACAAAGGTACAATAATTTAGTAATCATAACGCAAATTTCAATGTCAGAGGATAATACAAAATAAATCAAATTTAACGAGCAAAATCGTATATCACAAACAATATTAGAGTTTCCCTTTATTATTAAGGAAGTCATGGGTAAAGTAAAACATTTTACCCAATAACCATTCACTCAGGGTTTTCTTAAATTTTGCGTTGTCGAGTGCCTAGAACGCAGCAGGGATATTATTATATATTTTTACTGACATACCATAAATACTTTTCCTATAGAAGCTAGACTGTGAACGATAGCTACGTATCAGCTTTTTATCGTTTCGTAAATTGCGATTATACTTTTCTACTCTTTCAAAGAGACTCAGATTTTTCTTCACATGCTACTTCCTTAATGTAAAGACAAGGTAGAGGTAATATATTAAATTTGGCAAAGAGAGGTTTACACGATGTGTCCTGGGAAGCTCCAACTAGTGCTCGCACGCATCGCTTTTGCATTTTAAATGCCTTTTGCCAATCTGTAGAATTGCCCCAAAAAATAATACCGTAACTCAGACTCGATTGAACGTAGCCGAAATACCCTATTCTTCCGGCCTCTTCCGATGAGTTCTGTATTAGTCTGCTTAGCGGATAGGTAAATTTGGCGAGCTTGGCACAAAGTTGTTCTATGTGCAGCTTCCAGTTGCAATGGCAGTCGACTGTCAGACCAAGAAACTTCGTAGACTCTACCTCAGTAATTTGTACAGTATTGTGGTTTATACTTAATGGTAGAGCCGGCCTACGACTGGTACGAAATTGAATAAAATGTGTTTTTGATACATTTAGGTGCAGCTCATTATCGGTTAACCACTTTCCTATATCCTCTAGAGTGTTATTATGTTCCATGATGCTCTACATTTGTTTTCTGATCCTGCTATGATTCTATAATCAGTCTGTTTCAAAGAGGTTTTTATACATCTTTTTAGCAAATAAGAGTAGGATCGATATTTCTCCTTGTTGCATTCTAAGCCCTTATATCGGCAGTCCATGTACAACTTTCTCTTTGTTTTTCTAGCTATTTTAATTCCCTTTGTAATAAATGTACTTTTGCTCGCCGACGTAATTTTTACTTTATTCATCGGAAAGCATAAGTCATAAAACAATTTAAATAAGTCTAGAAACTCGTTATACGCTAAGTTTACATCTAATTTCTCAAATACCTCCGAAAAGGATAAAGCACTCAATGAGCACAAAAACTTTCTTACATTATCCTTACAGTAATCATTTATTACATTATCCTTACAGTAATCATGGTTTTGGAATCTGTTTTCTTTTCAATGTTATTGTGATGCTTTGACCTGTATGATCCGATAGTGCAAGGTGGTGGATTTTAGTTAATCCATTTTTAAAGTTACATATAATGTTGTCAATGCAAGTCTGTGTTCTGTGCGTAATCCTAGTAGGTTCATGAATTCTCGGATAAAGATTGAATGATTCTAATATTCTTTTGAAATTGCTTGTTATGGGCTTATTTTTATTATAAGGCAAAAGATCTATGTTAAAATCGCCACATAAGAGTAATTTATTACTATTTTTGTAACTTATTCTACTCAGTAGCTGTTCCAACTTTTTGAAAAACATGAAAACATCGCTGTCCGGAGTACGGTACACACAAACTATTGTAACATTTTCAACTGGAAGTGAAATTCCGCAACACTCAAAACTTTAAACTCCATATTCTTTAATCAATTGCGACGATTAAAAATTTATTGACTTCTTTGAGTGTGTTAAGAGATAAGTTGTAGTTTAGCTGTTTAAGTAAGGCTCAGGCATGCAAGGTGACATGCGCTTTGCGTCGAGAGCATTCCAGCTAAATGGTCTACATGATAAGCAAAACCTGTAACGATCATAGAAAATTGTCACTAAGAAAATTAGCTGCCAATGAAATGAATAGTCTAAGGACAGCAGTTAATCATAATTGTACATAACAGCTTTACAGCCTCTAAAACCTGGTGACATTGACCATGCTATATATATTTACATGGAGTCAATATTTCCTCAATGGAACGCCTCGTAAAAGGATCAAACAGTTTTTTATGTTGTTCGTCATAAAGCTGACGAGTGGACAAAGACAAAGTACTTATTGAAGGAAAAACGTGTCAATAATAAAGAAGAATAATATTTTATCTACTCACATGTCATAACTCATACAGTCCTCTACTATGCATTCAGAAACCGTAGGAAATGACCATCACTACGAAAATCAGATTTCATCTTCAAAAACCAAATACAGTTTAAAAATAGGCTCGATATGTTTGTATATGACTAAAAGAAACAGTCAAATTCGTAACAATGGGTTTATTATGCCTTCGGGTTCTGAAGCCATCTTAGAGTTAGTAAGTATATACCTACTTATACATAATATGTGTGTAGATAAAGAAATGTGTGCAACTCTCTATAATTAGGGCTTTGTAGCGACCCTAGCGCCACACGCGAGTGACGTCACTGTTCTACGTCACTGTTCTACATCGCGCTAACGAAGTTTCTCAAGTCGATTGCATAAATACAACTTCCAACTCTCTTCCGTCGGACTTCGGTCCCCAGGCATAACATCTGCCTGGAGAGAGATCTCTCTATTGGAGTCCTCCCCAAAACTGGTGACCCTCGACATTGGACAACAAACGCAACCTTCCAAGACCTACGACAATGACGCAGTCTCACAGCAACGCCAGACTACTACACTGTGCACCACTAGCATGTTGCTATATCTCCATGCCTGGTGTCTACAGTGTGCAACCCTCTCCTACACTGCTACGCACTCCGACGAGGATCCAGACTAGCAGCAACTCATCGCTCCCGCCAGCACAGCGGAACAACTCATCGTTTCCGCCAGCACAGCGGAGCAACTCATCGCTCCCGCCAGCACAGCGGAACAACTCATCGCTTCCGCCAACACAGCGGAGCAACTCATCGCTTCCGCCAGCACAGCGGAGCAACTCATCGCTCGCCAACGAGGCTGAGCAAACCTCACAATTGGCCCTTGCAAGCGCCCTCACGACGCACAGACTGCGCTCCCACACCGACCTCCGGTCTAAAAAAAGGGGGACTGGTGTAGCGACCCTAGCGCCACACGCGAGTGACGTCACTGTTCTACGTCACTGTTCTACATCGCGCTAACGAAGTTTCTCAAGTCGATTGCATAAATACAACTTCCAACTCTCTTCCGTCGGACTTCGGTCCCCAGGCATAACATCTGCCTGGAGAGAGATCTCTCTATTGGAGTCCTCCCCAAAGCTTAAAACACTTTTGTGATCCTTTATGAAACTCGGCGAACTCGTGTTTTAATGACCCTCGTTATGTTACACTTGCATAAACTACTATTTTACAATTAGGTATTATAGAAAAATATCGCAGCACTAGCGGCCGTACCCACAAGAAACTCACTCTGCGATATTAACATTGTTTCAATCATTTGTACCTACATAATAACCTTCTACTTCGAGGAAGTAACAATGACAACGTTTCATTAAATTTTCTAGAAAACTGAATGGGGCATTGAAGTCAAATGTTTCATTAGATTTTCTAAAAGTGGGAAGTAACTCTGAAGTCAACGTATAGTTCGTCATTAAATCTTCTAGAAAACTCATTGCGTCCGCTAACAATAAAACTGTGACATCATTTCCAGCAAGCATCGGATTTCCCACTACTTTGTATTTAATAACATGCCTTTCAGTATTCACGCAGTTAATTAGTCAAGCCTTGGAAAACGATGCATTATGCGTTGCTGTAGAAAGAGTCGTAATCAATGGATTGGTGGGAAGCCATTAATTATCAGCTAGCCGAACAAATTGTTGCATGCCCTTTAACGTCAGTTGATTTTCGTTTACGAATATTCTTCTTCCGGAGATTAAGAAGTTTCTGTTTTCCGATCTGCTGCCTTATCAAAAGCAACGATGAGAATTTTTGCTCGATCGATGCGGAAAATACGCGTTTTCACGCAAGTTGGTTTTTATTGTAATCATTCGGGATTGTGATTCCAACTTTAGGTGTATGGGGGCTTTAATTAGTGAAATAAAAGGATCACCCACGTAGATACATAAACCCAGTTAAAAGCGCTTAGTTGATGCAACTTGTGACCAAAGGGCTGGCAGTTTTCTCTCTCAAAGAATCAGCATCGCTATTCAGCGAGGCAACGCTGCCAGCCTTTTGGGCACTATGCCACGGGGGCCTTATTTAGATTTAATTTAGTTTTAAGTTGTAGTTTATTTAGTTTAAGCTTAGATTTAATGTCATTGTAAATTGCTTTTATTATGTAAATAAAGTAGTATATTTGGCATAAAAAAAACCCAGTTTAGCGTGTCATGTTTTGGACTAAACCGTAGTCCATCTTTTGCGATCGCTCACAACGGAAGCAAGTCGAAGACTCTATCCTCCTGAGTCCCACGGCAAATTTCATCAATGTGAAATTTGAAACTTGATGTTTTCAACGAAAAGTTCAAATTCACTTTTGACGTATGTCTTATATGTAGAAAGGACTTTGGATCCTTTGCCTGGAGCTCACGAGGCTATAGTCACTAGCTCCTAGTTCCCCCGGTAAATAGGTTCTATAGTTTCATTATGTCATCACAACTGTACCTATTCAGTTTAACAATATACCTTTGTTGGTAATAGTTACCGCAAGCCTTTAATTACCAATAAGTACACCTTGTTGCTAGTTGCAGTAGATAACGACTGTGCATTTGTCCTGTTATGAAAATCTAGACGTAGGTAATGTTCTCAATGTCCTTTAATAACAGCCCAAATTAATCACGAATTGTTAATTGACGAAAGCCTTGCCTTTCGTCCACTTTATTTAGACGTCGCAAAAAATATTGATTAAAATTTTGTTTCTAATCTTTCGTGTTGAAAGTTTCAGCTTCCAATTCCATAGAATCTCTACAATTTATATTCACTACATATGTACACATAGTTGTGCATTATCATTGTAGTTTCCAACAACAAATTGCATTAATTTCTGTTTCATTTTTCATTGTTTGCGTAATATACCGCATATGGTATATGATCGATCATTGGGAAATGTTTTGACGAACTGTTTGAATTTTTTACCTGCGGCTAAGTTCCACCACCGTACTTCGTGTAACCGTCTATCCTTCCATCCTCACCACCTTGACGGGTGGCAGTCTAGCATTGTCGGATTCTGTATCAGGTGACCCACTTGCTCGCATTCCTTCCTTATCGTATAAAAAAAACTTCCTCCTTTGCACGACGAAGATGGAATTAGCTTCCTGTGGCAACATTCCCGGAGCGCTTCAATTGAGTGATCTTTAAAATACGAGCGTAACTATTCCTTTAAGGTCTGGCAACACTGTGTGACAGTGATTCCCCTCTTATTGCAGATGTTCATGAGCGGCGGTGATTGTTTTTTTTTTGTGTTATTATGTACAAAACTCTGTGTCCACATATGGTCCACATAGAATGAGTATCTACAAGAACATGAAACTGTACCAGACAAGACACAAGTGCTGGACTATCGGCTCGGAGACCACAATGAATTTCACTGCTGTTCATTTTCAGATCCCGCCGCGAATCGCGCAAGTTCATCTTCGACATTCGTTGCAACTTCACCATCAAGGGCCACTACAGCATCCAGGGTCGCATCCTGCTGTTCAACCTGGACACCGACGGGAACGCCAAGATTAAGATTTGTAAGATTACTTAAATTTTCTTAAACGTTCTGTGCTTTTAAGAGTTCCTTTTTAACCTCCGACGCCAAAAGAGGGGTGTTATAAGTTTGGCCGTTATGTGTGTCTGTGTGACTGTTTGTGGCACCATAGCTCTTAAACGGTTGAGACGATTTTAATGCGGTTTTTTTTTGACGTAAGTATGTACCTGTCTAAGAAACTACATTGATAGAGTCCTTTTGCTGTAAATGTCAAATTGACATTTATAAACGTCTCATACGTCTTCCTAAGTAATAACGGTGTAATGGATTGTGAAAAGGTTCCACCGAGGCACGGAATTCAGTTAATTCGACTTTACATTCATCGTGTTCCGGCAATAAGCCGTATGTGGTTTTCGAAGGGCAGGCCCACTAATGAACCAGACTCGTTGTCTATTAGCAATTATAGGTTTTTTTTTAATTTAAATTTAATTTACTTTGGAAAATGGTTTTTTAATAAGTTGCTTAAAAGTGGTACTTTTGTGGCTATACGTATCGTGCGGAATGTTGGATTTTTCGCACTAGTGTTTTTCACTTTTGGTGGAGGAAGTTCACCGTGTGCCGCCGCCTGACATCGCCGCACATACTTTCCGTACTTATATCATAAAGTACTATTCTGCAATTCGGATCGAGCTATTCGAGTGGCTGTATTATGTGCGACTCCACCCTTTAATAACCTGGCGAGATATGTTTTCCATTCATGTCAAAAACAAATAAATATAAATAAATATCATGGGACAAATTGACACCAATTGACCTAGTCCCAAACTAGGCAAAGCCTGTACTATGGGTATTAGACAACGGATAAACATACTTATATAGATAAATACATACGTAAATACATATTAAACATCCAAGACCCAAGAGCAAACATTCATATTCATCATACAAACATCTGCCCCGACCATCGAGCCCGGGACCTCAAGCTTCATAGTCAGGGTCTGTAACCACTAGGCTATAAAGTCCTCAAATATCCTCGACCCAGACCTTATTCTTGACTGTTATTACTACCATGTATTTCAGGGAACCAGCGCATCCGTCTCGAGGTCTTGGAAAAGGTGGTGCTCAACGAGAAAGGCGAGGGCCACTACAAGATCAACTCCTACAAATACAAGGCTGACTACGGCACTGATCTCAAGTTAAACCTCACCAACCTCTTCAGGGGCAGTCCTGAAATCAGTAAGTTCATCTTCAGTCCGTGTCCATCTGCTGGACGTGTGCTTTACCCAAGGAGAGCCACTGAGCCTGGTCTTCGGCTTTTCGCATCCACCCGCTTCAAAACAGTTTCTTGTGTTTACTTATGTCTTGTCTTCTTCTTAAGCGTCACACTCTACGCTCTTGCCAGATTAGTCGTGGCCGTCACGTCGAGATTGTAGCCTGCTTGACAATGCTACGCTATTCACTTACTTCCCTACCTATACCTAAGTCTTGTATGATCATCAGCCTATTTATGTCCCACTGCTGGGTACAGGCCTCCTCTCAGACTGAGAGGGCTTCGGCTACAGTTCCCACGCGGGCCCAGTGCGGATTAGGAACTGCACACACACAATTGAATTGCTTCGCAGGAGTGTGCAGGTTTCCTAACGATGTTTTCCTTCACCGAAAAGCTCATGATAAATTACAAATGTAATTTCGCACATAAATTCCGAAAAACGTGTCTTGTATACATTTTACATTTTAGTATAATGATTTTACTGAACACGCCCTATCCCTCTTTCCAGGTGACAATATCCTGGCGGTCTTGAACCAGAACTCGCAGCTCGTGGCCCAGGAGTTCGGCGGTCCCATCCTGGAGTATGCCATAGATTACGCCATGAACGTGACGCAGCGGTTCTTCAGTGCGTATACCTACCAGCAGATATCCCACATCGATGTCACGGAAGAATTCTTCGAGAAGGAGTAGGCGTTTTAATCGGAGTTTTGCCTTTATTTTGGTTCAGACGTCCGTCAACTAGTTTTTTTAATTAAATTAGAAACAATCGAATCTCAACATTTAATCTTTACAGTATTTGAATGGAACGGCTATGAAGGAAAATTAAACAGTCTGAGAAAAGACGTAATTATATTGTGTCATCATCGCTTGAGTTGACCAAATACATAACTCATTTGATTTTACAAAAAAAAAATCGTCTTTATTTTGTACAAAAATTTGTGAACTGCTCAATAAATTATTTAAACTATCGACCTAAATACCTTAGTACATACTTACTTATAAGAAAACCGATGTAGTTTTTACTAAGCATAATGTTTAAATAGGTATTGGTGTCTCTAAAGCTAAGGTATCGGTATCGCTACTATCTTTAGATAGTTTCGCTTTTATTTTACCTTTTTGTACTGTAATAAATAATGTGTAGTTTGTAATAAATATTTATATTTTAGTAAAGCGACTGGTTTACATTCAATCTTTGTCCAGGGCTCTAGCCCGTCGTAAAAATATATCCAAACACGGTTTGACTGTGATACCTTCCTTCCTCCTTAGAGTCTTATCACACCAGGGATTTGCGAGCGAGTGCTTCATACTAATATCGCACTCGGCGAAAACGTTGATCAATACAAAACTCGCTAGCAAATCGTTAGTGTTATAAGGCTGTTAGAGGTGACACTGTTTAGCTTTAAGCAAGGAAGGACAATGTCTGTATAGTCGTCCCACGATAACTCTGCAACGAACTGACAACAGTAGAAATCTAAAGTTTGTTTATGGCAATACTGATTTATAGTCAAACAACACATTTTGAATTTTTTATTAGATTAGACATAAACGGTCATCGTTCATTCACCATCCACCATTAAAATACCTCTCACATTTCGTTTTCTAGATTTTTTTACCGTACAATAGCAAAACCTATTAAACAGTGGCAAAATTGTCCTCCAATGGACAGAGCCATATTTAAAAAAAAAACAGCAACTTTTTATTGCTACTATAATTATTATTTTTAATTAAAGAAATGTCTGAGTGACATAAAAAAGGTATTACCACAGCGTGATTTTTCAGGGTTGCCAATTAATATCTTATGCAAAGTTATCGTGGCACGATTATACATTGCCGCGTTCCATTAAAATAATGATCCATAAAAAAAAAAAAAAAAAAAAAAAAAATAATGATGATTGGATGTTGCCTATTAAATATTTGGTCAAATCAGCAACTTTTTTGAAATGTCAAAACGATGTTTCAGTATAAAGTTTATATTAAATTACTCAATACGACGTCATAATTTTCAGTGATCATCATTAAACTGCCTCCTTTTTACCCTGTGAAACGCAAAGGAGGGTAATGTGTTTATTATTTTTGTATAATTAAAAACCGTCTTAATTGCAGTAGCAAATGAGGCATCGGTTTTACACGAGTAGGTAAATATATTCCGAAGATGATTGAGTGATAATTTAAAATGTTTTTATTTGGACATCAATCATCTCCCGTGTGTTGTAAAATCGGTGTCCAATACCAGTATAAGTACTTCCTGGTCCAGGATGGTGTTCTACGATCTACAACTCCGAGTCAACAAGAACTATTAGAAGATTATTGTTACTAAGTAATCGTGTCTGCGGTATGATGCGTCCGCCTACGGTTGCTTTCACTGCGCTTCATGGTAAGAGTACTGTAACCATCAAAATTATAGGAAAGGCCATAGACTTACGAGCCCAACGGTATCGTTTTTGTTGATAATTTTGTAGACTAAAGATGTGCCCGCAAGTCGCGCGAGGGTCCCGACAGCGGCTGCGAAGCCGTTCCTGTGTTCAAAATTACATTATCACATTAGCATGATACTTTCGGGACTTCGGGACTGTGTTCAAAATATTGCAAAGGGCATTATTATCCTGATGTTTAACTCGTGGAGCGCCCTTATGATCACATGTGTGATCATAACTTAATATACCTACTGTTCTAATTTAAATTTTATTACCTACTTCATAATAAGACGAAAATTATGATCATACCTGTTATATAGATCATAGGGCGCTCCTCGGGCTTAATATCAATGGGAAAGACAGATTTCTCAGTTTAGCTAAACCAATGCTAAACAGTGGTCGCAAACGCCCTGAAAAGAACTTAGTGGATTAAAAACCCCACCTCACTTTAAAGTTCAATATCACAAAAACGGCTAAACCGATTTTGATGAAATGTAGCTGAGAACAATTTTGATTAAACTAGCTTTTGATTAAAAAAAAACTACGTCCTAATCGGTCTGTCCGTTTAGGAGCTATGCTGCCACAAACAGACATCAAACGTACAACACCCCTCTCTTTTTAACCTCCGACGAAAAAAGGGTGTCTGTGGCATCATAGCTCCCACATGGATTTACCGATTTCGATGCGGGTTTTTTTTAATCGAAAGCTAGTTTAATCGAGATGGTTCTTAGCTAAGTTTCATTAAAATCGATTTACCCGCTTTTGAAATATTGAACTTTGAAATGACAGTGTCGAGGTTTTTCAACTTTTCTAAGTTGCTTAGGTTATGTACTGGGTTAAGAACCACGGTCTTCGTAAATTCTGTAGCTTGGAACCCGTCCTGTTATGAAAGCTCATCTCGCGCCGCCTGCGCATCGACTAATTTGGATCGATTCGCTTGTTCTTCCTGTAATTGGCTTATTGGGGTATGGAAATCTTTTGCAATACTCCTGTGATAGGCGCTCATTTAATAACATGTGCAGCTGTTGCGTAAGTTAAGGTAGGTAGCAAAGCAATAGGAAGTTGTTAGCAGCAGAGATATTTTAGATAAAAAATTTCAAAAACGGGGAAAACCGATTTTAATGAAACTTAGCTAAGAACCATCTCGATTAAACTAGCTTTTGAACAAAAAAAAACACATCGAAATCGGTGAATCCACTTGCGAGCTACGATGCCACAGACAGATACACAGATACACAGATACACAGACACACAGATACACAGGTCAAACTCATAGCACCCCTTTTTTTCGTCGTGGGTTAAAAGTGGACTCGTACAAAATTGAATTAAGTACCTAAATTAATTTGATTTCTGAATTTGATGCTGTCCAAATTTACAAATTTGTAGAGAGCTCCTTCATTGCTAGAGAATCTAGCACTGGAGGCAGTGCTTCGTAAACTATGAGTACCTGGAGTCTCCCCATGAGGGTGATATGGTCACACCAGGTGTGCCAAAGCCTCAATAAAATATAAGATAAAAAAAATAAAAAAATACGTAGGATCTAACATGGTAGCTCCTTTTTTGAACTCGGTTAATAAAGTACCCATAATATAACCATTTTATTCGCAGAAATACTCAGCCTACTGTGGAGTCGTAACATTACCTCCTCATCATCTCCTTGTACTGTTTTGTGGTTTTCAATAAAGAATATTTGTATTGTATTGTATTGTACGTCGCATGGCGACTGCGTGAATTAGTACGGTTGCAATGTGTGGTAGCAGTCTGCACACTTCGTGGCCAAATGCCTACAGGTTTTGGTCACATCTAGGAAACTAAATCTCTTGATAAGATTAAGTTTATATAATAATATGGCTTCCAGGCAGACAGGTTTAAGTTCGAATTAGGTAAAATTACGTGAAAATAAGAAAAAGAGAAAGTCCGTACCGTCATAATGTCATCATTATTATTACAATAAAGTAATCGAAAAACTTATTCTCCAGACAAAATAAAACAAACTCATTTCAAATTCTGAAATGCCTATCTGTTCGTTTGTTTTCACCAAAAAGGGCTGATTTTACAAATCACACCGGTGAAAATATCAGTCTTTAATCTAACCTAACCAACTTGGAAAAGTTGAAAATGTTAAATACTCGCTGAAACACAGAAAAATAAAACAGAAAATGCTAACCCCGGGAATCGAACCTGGATCCTAGACGTTCCGTGTAGCGTGCCATACCACTACACTACGGCTAGCATAGCAAGACACGTTGAATTCATTTCCATGTATTCAAATAATAATAATTAAGTCTGTATTTGTAACTTTTTTTCTGTGGCAATTTGTGGCAATAAATTATCTTTTATATTATCTTATCTTAAAATCTCGGCTCATTTATCTCTTTTTAGGGTTCCATGCTAAAATTAATACCAAATACTCAAGCTTGCAATCCCTTGAAGCCGTGAAAAAATCAACTTTCTAAGTCAACACAATCAAAAGATACAGTCATTAAAAAATCTATTTCCATACAAATTGCCGATTTCCAAAAACCTAAAGGGTATTTCCAGTTGTCCTAGAAACTTGAAATTTGGTATGAAGGTAGCTCTTATAGCACAACCACTTCGAAAAGTGTCAAAATCTTAATTTTTTATGTCTGTCTGTAGATTTCGCAGACCAATATAAGTTGGTCCCACACTGCGTACATTTTGCTTAAGAGCAGGGCTCTGCTAACACTGGACTTCTTAAAACACTGGGGAAAAGCGTTAAAATCTTTCTTCGGAACCCTCGTGCGCGAGTCCGACTCGCACATGGCCGGTTTTTTGCAGTGACCAGTGTTTCTAAGTTGGTTAGGTTTAGGTTAGGTTTATTTCCCATTGTGTGACTTGTAAAACTTGCCTCCAGGTAATTTGTTTCTGCCACCGTGTCACGCGATGCCAGTTCGAAGCCCATTTCATTTCGAATTCCATTTTTATTAAACCCTATAAAGCAGGGGTTCCCAAACTTTTTCACTTTGCAGCGCACCTTACATTTTTGTATTTCGTCCCGGCGCCCTGTGCATATACAGTAGATACAATGGCGTCAATACGGTACCTAAGAGAAGGGAAAACAGAAATGTATCACGGCACCTCCGGGACTCTTCACGGCACCCCAGGGCGCCGCGGCGCACAGTTTGGGAGCCCCTGCTATAAAACAAGCATTCAACACTGCTTAGCGAAATAAAAGTATGATTTGTAGCCAATTTATTTCCTGATAGACGTTGAGATTGATTCGATAATTATATTACTTAGTTACTAGCTTGTGCCCCGCGCTTTGCCTCGTGAAAGGATGAAAAATAGGCTAGTTCCCTATCCCGTGGGAATTTCTAAAAATCCCTTCCTACTGCACCTCTTTGATCATCAAGGTATACACGTCTGCCAAATTTCAAGCCTTTAGCTCCGTGATTTGGGTGTGGGTAATCTCTCGGTCAGTCAGTTAAAGTCAGTCCTTGCTCTTTTTAACTTTTTAAGAGGGGTGTCATAAGTTTGACCGGCGTATGGGTGTATCTGTGTATCTGTCTGGGGCATCGTAGCTACTAAACGGCTTTTTTTAATCGAAAACTAGTTTAATCGAGATGGTTCTTCAGATCAGTTTCATAACAAGCGGTTCAGCCGTTTTTAAGATATAGACACTGTTCAAAATTGTCTAGGGATCGATCGCGTAAATGGGAGTTCGCACATAATCGATGCCTAGATATTTTTGAGCAATGTAAATTGAGATTTTCATATGAAACAATTGATCGAATCAGGCGTTACTTTGCTAATTTTCATATTCATAAACTAAAATCTAACATTGGAACCGATTTTGATGACACTTAGAACTAAGAACCGTCTTGATTGAATTAGCTTTTGATTCAAAAAATCCGCATCAAAATCTACTCACACACTTCAAACTTACGACGTCCCTTTTTCGCATTTCGTTTCTAACTGAAATCGTTATGAACTAATAGTATTTTATGCAACTGTAACATAACCAAGGTCATTATACATGAGTGTATATATTTATAAAACGAGCCCGAAGAGCGAGTTTTCATAATAAATTACACGAGTGTCTAATGACCAGTTATGTACCGTTGCATACATTACTTTTTCTACGACTTCATTATAGAAATAAGAAATATTTGTAAAGAAATAGTTAGGTAAAATATTTCTTCATTTTCAAATTTAAAGTTCCAAAGTAAACCCGCGACCCGGTCGGTAAAGCAGAGTGTCGCTAAGGCGGAATAGTTTTAGAGGTTATAAAAAGATTGTAAATAAAGAGATGATGTTAATGGCGATGACTAAACCTTATTTACTTAATTTAATTTGTTTAGATTATTGCAAAAAGATCTATATAGGAATTGACAATGTGAGTATAAAACGGTAAATGGCATTTCTTTGTTTACATACATCAGGTAAGTTTTCCATAAGTGCAGTGTAAAGTTTTCTCATTGAATATAACTCATTCAAATAAAACTTTACAGAGCAACACATCGTTTAATTCATTGACAATGAGAAAAATAACGTTAAATAATGAAAAAGATGTAACACTTTTTTCAAATCACCATTTCACGAAGTTGTTAATCTGTTTTTGTTATAAAGATTTTGCACTTTTCCCGCAACACATTTTCCGTCACTGTTTGCGCCATTATTTTAATTTCTTCGGTATTACACAGTACCTATCTCATTTTCATCGCTCATTTAGAATTTATTTTACTGAACCGAAACCAATCCGATAACTAAGTGCAATTTTTGCATCAAAGTGAATTTATTCACTACGTTTTGCATTATCAGTAAAACTCGCCAGCTGACTCTTTTTTTTTAATTTGCATCCGTACCACAGACCACAGCAGAGCTAGGATATTAGCGTGTTCTCAGTTACGGAATTTTGCTTAAAAAAATACTCCTTAATTATAATTGGCTTACAGCTGTTCTTACTCATGTTTAAGCAACCAATCACGAGGCACATGCATGTTTAAAAAAACTCGATAACAGAATCGAACTTAGTATTCTTTTTTCAAATGCTATTATTTTACTCAATAAGTGTAACTTAATGAAATTTGCATGGGTTATTATGTTACTGTTTTTTTTTACCACAGAGCATAAAACTTGAAACAGACTTATAACATTAGTTATTATTGTATACTTTTTTACCATTTAATTGACAGATTATAATATAGGAGTAGAAAAAAACAATTACTTTGCTCACCCGCGACCACTAGTGAAAAATAGTTAATTTGTGCGGCAAATGTATAAACCCCCCCTTTGTACCCTGTCTGTATGTATGTGTGTGTGTGTGTGTGTGTGTGTGTGTGTGTGTGTGTGTATGTGTGTGTGTGTGTGTGAGTGTGAGTGTGTGTGTGTGTGTATATGTATGTTCATAAATATGGACCTCCGCAAAGTAACGCCTGATTCAATAAATTATTTGAAATCGTTATACAAGTTCATCAAATAAATTCACGTTTCTGTGCATCCCCACACAAACTGCAGTGTTAATGAGAGCGCAGTGGTTATTAGGTGCAGCATCCTGAAATATGCACGCCTACTGCATGAGTACTGGCAAGGCCAAAAGTGTTACAATCTCTACATAAGTCTCTACGTCTGTTTGTCTATGTAAACGCGATGTTACTCAAAAACTAACGAACGGATTTTGATACGGCTTTCACCATCATATTGGTAGTAATCTTTTCCGAAAATGTTTATTTATGTATAATACGTTCTAATTAAATTTATAAGTAGTGACCAAGCCGGGACGGGTCGCTCGTAATACCTGTTTTATGTTTTCGGGGTTATTTTACGGTGAAATTACATTATCATTATCACGATACTCGGGACTTAATCGCGTAAAAAGCATGTATTTAAATTTAAATACCTCGACGTTTCGGACGCGACCTTGCGTTCATGGTCTCGAAGGGTAGTAATAGGGTAGGTCTGAAACGACAAGGTATTTAAATTTAAATATTCCTATGTGTTCCGTGAGTCACAGACGGTTCTGACGGAAAATCAGCGCTGCAGGCGTCTAACGCCTCAGCATAATGCTGAGACAGCGACCGTTTCACTTTTGCTTCTCCCTTGAGAAGAAATGTGTGAAATTGTGTGTATTTTCTTGTATTTGTGTGTCTTCTTGTGAAAGTGAATAAATGTCTTCTTTCTTTCTTTCTTCTTTCTTCTTTTTACGCGATTAAGTCCCGAGTATCGTGATAATGTGTGAAAATCGCGAAAGTTTAAATCAATACATAGAAATTACATCAAGTTCGGAAAGGAAAGGAATTGAACTTGTAAACTGCTTTGTTACCGTTTAATTGGAACCGAAAAGAGAAAATCTGAATTCAGGTCTCTTCTGATCTAATATCTAAGTACTAAAAATGTGCAATAAAATGAAAACACAAAAATACTGCTATAGATATTGATGATAGTTCAAAACAAAAATGTTTTAAGTAGGTAAAACTTCTACTTATACTTATTGCTAATGATACAATTTTTTTTTAACAGCTGAAATAGATGACGTTTGTGCTATGTACTGCCTATGTATCTTATGAGATACGTTGCCAAGTATAGGGTTCTCGTTCTTGTTACTCTGTAAGTAACACTGAAATAAGGCAAGATTTGATTGGAACTTCGTAAGTAAACAAGTTGCAAAAGATACCAAGATTGTAAAGATTTGATAGAGGAATGATTTTGAAAGCTGCCGAAGGTTTTTAATTAACACTCTGTTCCGTATTTTTTCATATAAACATTGAACTAGCACAGGATAGTTAATTTGTTTTCAATTAACTTTTTTTTTTTTTATTCGATATCAGAGTTTGATGCAGACACAAACCACACGCTTTCCAAACTGGAAAAACTAAACGCAGTACACCAGCGACAGTGCTGCCACCTTTACTAGAAAAACATTCTCTTCCCATTTTGAACGCCTACCGTGCGCGCCTGTAACGGCTCCATAATAACTGCAATTTTAAGTTTCGAAAAACGATTTAAACTCTTGATCCTAGCACCAAAATTAGTGAAACGCCATCAGCAAACCCAGCTATAACGCCTGTGGACGCAACAAGACGGGGGCCCCAGGAGCTACGTTCCTGGAAAGCAAGGTGAGTATCTACATTTCTCGCACTGATATCGAAGGAATTTCCCCAACACACTTTTTTGAGTGAGTGTACCAGCCATTACCCTTGCAGACTCCGGCTATTGATCGCGCTATATTTACCATCCGGATAATTCGGCTCAACGATCCATTATGCGAGCTAGGACATACAGGAGCATAACAAATGACTACGTAGCTGGAATCCACACTTTTTTTTTAACCCCCGACGAAAAAGAGGGGTGTTATAAGTAAGAGTAAAATATAAGTTTGACATGTGTATCTGTGTATTTATGTATCTGTGTATCTGTGTGTCTGTGTATCTGTGTATCTGTGTATCTGTCTGTGGCCAAAGAATATAATTATACACTAACGTAACAAGAAACGACACTGACGCATGTGTGCAGTAAACGACCTCGCGGCTGTGTGCGTTTTGGGACGTGAGCGGGGGTGAGCGCGGGTCGCGCGGGGTATGGAAAGGCGATCCGCGGTCGCCACGGCGCGGCAGTGTCGTGCCTGTGCGTGGCATCATAGCCCCCAAACGGATAGACCGATTTCGATGCGGTTTTTATAATCGAAAGCTAGTTTAATCGAGATGGTTCTTAGCCAAGTTTCATTAAAATCAGTAAATCCGTTCATGATCTCAGTAGGAATATCTTTTTGTATTTTTTTTTTTATTTTTTCTCCCAATTTTTTATTTTTCTGTTTTTTTTCCGTGTATTCATGTTTCAGTGAGTTTATGAAAAATTTATTGATATTCACGGGAAAACCGTAAAAATAAAAAAATGGGAGAAAAAATAAAAATAAAATACAAAAAGATAATTGCTTTAGTGCGTCATCTCGTGTCCGGGTAGGCTGATAAGTTTCGAAGGAATGCCTTGTCCTCGGTTTACGAGGTAATCGCATAGATGGCGCTAGTTACTGCAAAAAGTGATAAAAACGAGTTAAGATTTGAATACATGGAAAAAATTGGCTGCTTCCCCTGTGTCAATCGTGGTGTAGGGGAAGGGCACGCGACCCGGTGTGTCGAGGATCCGGGTTCGATTCCCGGGGTTGGCATTTTTCCGGTTTTTTTCTGCGTATTCATGTTTCAGTGAGTTTATAAAAATATAATTAGTAAATCCGTTTTTGAAATATTGAACATTGAAAAGACAATGTCGGGGGTTTTTTCAACTTTTCTAATTATCAAAGACGCTTTTGTTTTTGTGGGACTGCAAGCGTGCGCAGCGTGTGTTTTTTTTATTCGACGAGGAAGGCAAACGAGCAAGTGGGTCACCTGATGGTAAAGTGATCACAACTGCCCATAGACATCGCCAACCCAGGAGGGTTTGCAGATGCGTTGCTTTGCTGTCGATGTCTATGGACAGTTGTGATCACTTATTCAAAGCCAAGATGAAATGTCTCTTGTGCCCGTAATTACACCGGCTGTCTTACTCTCCACACCGGAACACAGCAGTGCCAGAACTGCTGCTTAGAGGCAAGATTAGCGAGTAAGATGGTGGTAGTGATCCGCGGACGGACCTCGCACAAGGTCCGAAATCCGTCGTGTTCAAACTCAATCAAATCAATCTCACCGGTGACTAAAATTCTCATGCCCAAGTGCCCATGATATCAAATACGAATGCCCCCACCCACTCGTAAACGAGATCACTGAGTGACTTCTTGACCACTGGCAGTGAGATTCAAAAATCACCCTCCTGCTCTGAGGGTCGAGCACGACTTTTCGAATCCTGCGTCACGTAAAATCGAATAGTAAACGTTGTCGACTTTGTATGACGTTTGGAACAGCGCCCGCCCGCGAGCGTATTTGGAACTAAAATTTAGTATGAGGTTTCTCGATCTCGATACGATAACCGTAACGTTACGCAGGATTCCACAAGTCGTGCTCGACCCTCTGAGCCGCGTCTCGCCGGGTACAAAAGGTATCAAAGTGGCATGTAGGTATTTTAACGAATCGGTAAAACTAATCCTTTCCTCGTGACATCCCACACCCGGCAGTTTTTAGTGTCGGAGCCGTGTCGAAACGAGGTGCGATATTACAGCGAAGACGAATTAAAGTTACGTACTTTTTACTAAAGGGCAGTTTTTGTGCGTTACCAAAATAAACATTTTAAAGGATCGTAATGATCATGACGTTTTTTAACCCCGGACGCAAAAATAGAGGTGTTATGTCTGACCTTGGTACAAGCGTATCTGTGTATATGTCTGTGACATCAATAGCTCCTAAACGGATGAACAGATTCGGACGCGGCTATGTATTATGTATAGTCACGAGTTTAACAACATACCTGATTAATATTTGTTTATAGTCTCATTGTAGGTACTGATTTGTTTCTCAAATTGCAAACTGAAACGTATATTTATACAGAAAGACCAGAAAAATTAAGACTCGAACTGGGATTCGAACCCAGGACCTCCACCATACCGTGGTGTTGCGCTACCACTGCGCCTATACTGATACTGATTTGTATTATTTAATACAAAATATTTGTACTGTATTTTTTTTCGTTGATCTTCAAATTGGAATCACTGAAAGTACCTATCAAACTAATCCTACAGAAATAAAGATACCTATGTAGAAAGACCATTTTGAACCTTTCTACATCTAGGTCACGACACGACCCACGAGGGCAGACTGTTAGATGAATGTGTAATTGCCGAAATCTTACGAAACTCATTTGCCTGCAAGTCGGTCACAGAGTTGATCAAACTAATGTTTCTATACGCAAGCACGTAACAATTAAAACCATTTATTTACCTAACTTGATTGACTAACATATAGAAATCATATTTTTTACCCCAGACAAAAAAGAGGGGTGTCATAAGTTTGACATGTGTATCTGTGACATAAATAATGTTTTATTTATTTGACATGATGACATTAAATGTATATTTCATCAATTTTTGTTATTTGACATTTGGAGACCATATACATCTCCAGTTTATGTATATGTATTATTATACTTATCATTTGACCGTGGAGGCGTTTTACACCTCTGCTGAGTTTAAATTTAGTTTAAATTGACCCTAGAGACTATACGTCTCTAAGCCATTTAGATTAAGTATTATATTATAGTATTAATTCTGGGACCCCTTTGTAATTAAAATTTTCACAGATATTTGACCTGGAGACCCTATACATCTCCTGCTCAATTAAAACGTGCCAGTAAAGTAAAGTGTTCTGGTTTTGCGGTTCTAATAATTACTTTTTACATTTGTTTCTAAAATGCGGTATTTTTTTTTCTCTCTTAATTCTTTTAATGACAGAGTGAGGTTTCTTTGTGTAATTTGTCTGTGGTTACGTATTGTAAGAGCTAATGTAACTTGTTTTTAGAAAAAATGACTTCGTGCCAAGTTTCTTGCGGCGCATTCTTCTAGGCAATCATGGTCTTTCCGAAAGCGCTGGTAGACTCAAAAAAATTACGTGTAAAAGAGCATTCAACTGCCTATTTGCTGAATAAAAGTTTGAATTTGAATTTGTGTGTTTTCATCACAGCACTATTAATGTTATTTGATTTTTTTATTTTGCTTTGACGAACTTGTTCTATATTACTACTTTTATTATGTTATTAAATTATTGTACACCATAACTATGGTAGACTATAGAATGGATTATAAGTTTATTGTACTACCTTATATTTGTACCTATGTTTTTGAATTTGTATTTTGTATCTGTGTATCTGTCTGTGACATCATAGCTCACAAACGTGTGGACCGATTTCGATGCGGTTTTTTCAGTCGAAAGCTATTTTAATCGAGATTGTTCTAAGCTAAGTTTCATTAAAATCGTTTCATCCGTTTTTGAAATGACAATGTCGGGGGGTTTTCAACTTTTCTAAGTTGGTTAGGTTAAAGTACCTTTGGTTATACTATACATATATGGCACGACTCCGTACTGCGGGTGTTTCCGTTAGGTAGTTTTTTACACGACTGCCCATAGAAAAATAGTGTATTGCTTAATATTTCTATAGTTAAACAAAACTTAAGTAATTTATTGAATCAGGCGTTACTTTGCGGAGGTCCATATTTATGAACTAAAAAACAATTACTTTGCTCCGTAGTCGCGGGTGAGCAAAGTAATTGTTTTTTAGTTCATAAAACTTAAGTACCTACAAAGGTTAATTGATCACCGCGACCACACGTACGTCTATGCGACAAAATATGTATGTTCTCATGCGACACTCCGCCTTCACTGCCACACGAATCAACAGAGAATAGACCCCAACTATCACCACCGCTACTTCAGTGTACGCTGATGCGTTTCAGAACTCTCTACGAGCCCATTTTCAAAGCACCAAAACCACCAACGTGCTACCAGTTGTTCTAGTTTCGTGTTGAAGTGAAGTCTCCAAACTTCACGGCCCGCCTGGGAACTATAGCCCAAGCCCTCTCAGTCTGAGAAGAGGCCTTTGGCTAGCAGTGGGACGTAAAAAAGGCTGCTGATGATCGGGCTGCGTTATTTTTGAGTATTTTTTTCTTTTAAAAGTGTCCTCTTCACGATCGTCTCAATTTCAATCTATTTTTAAAAATCATAAAAACCGCTTCATAAATAATTTCAGTCATAACAAAATCGTCACGTAAACGAGTAACACGTTTGGATGTTATTTTAAAACTTCCGCACGTGGGTGTCGGATACGTTTTTTGACAGCGTTTTTTACAGTTTGACGGTAACGTTTTAATTCGAGGTGTAGGGTGAAAGCGACACTTATCTTTTAGCGAACGATATGTTATTCTGATGCGACTGTGCTGGTTCCTAAAGTTTGGTGTTTTATTTTGTTTTAGTGATGGCACCTTATGGGTGGATTTTCAAACTAAATAAGTACCGCTACGTTATTATTTCATTATTCATAAACGTCACTCAAGCCTCCATTAGTTAAAATAGGTTTTCTCTTCTTCTAACTAACGGAAATGTCAATGTGATAAAAAAGGACAAACAAACTTTAACGGCATTTTAGTTAAGATGGGTTTATGAATGATAGAGTTAGGTAGACATTAGGTTTGCTCCCCTCCGACTCTCGTTTTCATCGTAATTTTTATTTGACTGTTTATTTTTTAACCCCCGACGAAAAAGAGGGGTGTTATAAGTTTGACCTGTGTATCTGTGTATCTGTCTGTTTCATCGTAGCTCGCAAATGGATCTACCGATTTCGATGCGGTTTTTTTTGTTCGAAAGCTAGTTTAATCGAGATGGTTCTTGGCTAAGTTTCATTAAATTCGGTTGACCCGTTTTTGAAATATTGAACTTTGAAATGACAATGTCGGGGGTTTTTCAGCTTTTATAAGTTGTTTAGGTTATTGTGTCTATAATTTGTATTTTATACTTCTTCTGTTTTTTTACTATGGGACTGGCATGTTCATTAGCGATCAAAGCCACTAAAGAAATATAGTTATAAAATAGATACACTTTGAACATCTCAGGCCACCATCCGCCTCGCTGACAACTACAGCTTGTAAAGCCATCCCTCATTCTTCGCTTTACAAAGATTTATCCACCCTTAAGTTGCTACCCCATAATTACACCCACCAGCAGAACCTGAACCATCCCCTTTCAACCCCCTACACTATCGCGTACAAACTCTATATACTTACAAAGAATGCAGGGGTCATATTAAAATGGTTATGTAATGCAGAGGGTGTGATACGTATAATGTGCCATTTCCGATGAAGTCTTTTTTTTAGTTTTAAGGATATTGATAATTCTTGTCTGTTGTCGTGTTTAATAAGTCGTTTTGGAAATCCTAATCCTAACTAATATTATAAATGCGAAAGTAACTCTGTATCTCTGTCTCTCTGTCTTTCTGTCTCTCTGTCTGTCTGTTTGTTACCTCTTCACGGGAAAACCGCTGCACCAATCTAGATGAAATTGGGCAAGAAGATAGTTCGTATATTGAGGAATAACATAGGCTACTTTTTATTCGGCAAAATTATATAGTTCCCGTGGGATAGCGGTAACCGAAATCTACGCGGGGCGGACGAAGTTGCGGGCAACAGCTAGTTTTATATAAAGTAGAGTACCCTACATTTTATTCGGTCTTCTGAAAGCCCATTCAGATCAAAGTTATTTCATGACGTATTGTCCAACTGGTACTTATCGAGAGACCACCACCCACCTACGGCATTGTGAATCGAATTGAGAACCTTACCTCACCTTTTTGAAGTTAGTTAAAAAGATACTTACTTCTGGGGTTATAACCGTAATTAAGCTGCAGCATTGCTTACTTAGAAGTATCTGTAACCAGTGTATTGAACTTACAACTTAGAAATTATCTCGAGCTAATGATGAGCTCATTAGAGCCATTCATAAGCCACCCGTTGACGAACCTAACATGCTCCTCATTCCATACAAAAACTACCCTCATTACAGGCTAACATGGTCAAAGAATGCGCGAGCATGAATGCTGTACGGTCCGCAAAAAATCGGAAGTGCCAACGAGGCGGTTTGTGATGATGTATGGTCAGAAAAAACATCTCACCACTTTGTATCCGTCATCGGGTGATAAATGAAAGCATGGGGAAATCATGGTTTGATTTATTGACATGGGGTTGTAAAGATCGTGTTTAAAATAGATTAGTTTTCTAGGTTTGCGCATGTTTATTTTGTCCCTACCTAACTAAATCTACAGCGTGTGTCTGTGTGATATGGTTGATGGAACAGAATAAAGCTAACTGAATAGAAGAACACCCTGTACCCCGTCTAAGCTCTTCCCAAATCTTTAGGTACAAAATGTTCGTAAACTTGTCAAAAATCTTTGAAAGACTGCATGAAGAGATCTATGAGTAAATGCTTTTTAACCCCCGACACAATAGAGGGGTTTTACAAGTTTGACCTGTGTCTCTGTGTACCTATCTGTCTGTGGCATCATAGCTCCCAAACGTATGGACCGATTTATGCGGGCTAATCGAAAGCTAATTTAATTGAGATGATTCTTAGCTAAAGTTTCATTAAAATCGGTTACTAAAACTTTGAAATGGCAATGTCAGAGAGTTTTTCAACTTTTCCGAGTTGTTTCGGCTAGGTTGTTGTAGTCATTTCATTATTTATACTCTTCTCTCTTAAATACCAGAGACACATAAATACTTAGATACCTTTGTCCCTTCATACATCGAGGCTTGGTATCGAGGTCATCGAATTATCCCGGTCCGCCTGCTTCAGTTTCAGTTCACTGAAATATTAGTCTACTGAGATGTCGTTGACCTACACAGGGTGCAGTGAACTGCTCAATCATTAACCTTGGATCACGTTTAACCTTTTATTGGTAACTAGCCTATGCCCCGCGGCTTTGCCCCCGTGAAATATTTCAAATAGGGCTAGTTCCCTGTCCCGTGGGAATTCCGAAAAATCCCTTCTTAGTGCACCTCTAGGATACTCAAGCTATATGCTTGCCAAATTTCAAGTCTCTAGGTCTAGTAGTTATAGGCTGTGCGTTATCTGTCAGTCAGTCAGTCACGGTACTGTTTTATAGGTATAGATAGAAGATAGAAGATTGGTCTGTGGACCGAGGCTTGAAGGGGAAACAAAATGCTAAGAACAATATGCGAACGCCCTTTAGTTTTAAGTGCCTACCTACTATAAAATACCTAAATATTTGCTTATATTTAAACCTATGCTGAAGGATCACTATCTGTCATCTTGTATACATAAATGGCTGGCTGTCGTCTTGACGTCTTACGTCCCACTTCTGGGCATAATCCTCTTCTCAGAATGAGAGCCACGAGAGGGCTCGGTCTATAGTTCCGCGGGCCCAGTGCTTATTGAGCACTTCATACACACTATTGTGCAGGTTTCCTCCCGATGTTTTCATCGTGCATCGAATCGCAAATGTATTTTTGCAAATAAATTCCAAAAAACACAGATATGCGACCCGGGGCTCTAACCCACGATCCTGCTTGAGAGGTCAAACCACTAGACTATTAAGGCGTGTATTACCGCCACTAAATTCAGCCCTATCCATGCATCTTTGTGTTTATCACAAGAATAGAAAGTGACAGTTCATTGTTACCATTTTTCTGGTATTATTCTCACACGAACTCCACCTCTCGTGAATCACATGGGAACCGTATCTTTTCCTCAAACTGGATGGACGTGGAACAATTTTTGCGAGAATTCTCGACAGTGTGTGGTGCAAAACAAAAGGTGATCGCGTTCAAGAATAAGCGAAGCCATGGTAGCCTGGTAGCCTGTGGTGTGTATGACCTACTTATGGCCTCTCAAGCAGAGGGTCGTGGGTTCGAGCTGTCATACTCTCCACACCGGAACATAACAGTGCAAGCACTGCTGCTTAGCGGCAGCGGCAGGATTAGCGAGTAAGATGATGGTAGCGATCCGGACGGACCTCGCACAAGGTCCTACCACCCGCAAACATTATGCGATTTTTTGATTGACATCATAAAAATGTCTTCTTCTTATCGGGGAAACTATGTTCCCCAGATATGGCAACCGGTACTCGTATATAAGAATGTCTGTTCGATTCTAATTATATTAGGTATTTAATAAGTAATCATTAAAATCAGCCCACGCGTTCGGTCTCTAGAATGCCACAAATTAACAAATATATCTACATACATACATATACATACCTACATAGCCTGGTAAACACATTAATACCCTTTGCGTTTCGCAGTCGGGAAAAAATAAAATGAAGTCTCTTTTTTTTGCCTCCACATGTATCTACTGGTAATTTGGTGGTAAGTAATAAACATTTATCCTTTCTTTCTTCGTAAAGTCGCTTCCGCTTTCGCTTACTTCCCCCAACTCGCGCGCATCCTCTTAGCAATCCGCGCACACGCCGGCGCCTTCGCGCGCACGACGTTTCCGTATCTAATTGTTAGCCGCATCACCATTGCATTAACCATGAGGATTATGATTGCTAATCTATTTGATGAGCTAGTCAATGGAGACATGATTTATTCTGATTAATTCTTAGGGTTTATACGCTAAGCTTCCATTAACCACGTGAGGGAGGGAGACGGAGGGAGGGGGTTCAAGAAAAATCACGGAACAAGAGTGTGTATGTGTAGTGACATATATTATTTTTTCTAAAGTAAATTAGATTTAATTTAGTTTTAAGTTGTAGTTTATTTAATTTAAGCTTGGATTTAATGTCATTGTAAATTGCTTTTATTATGTAAATATATTTGTAATTAGATTAGGTACACCTAGGTACGGTCAAGTGCAAAGATATGTAGATAGATAGGTATCGAATTAATTCACCACAACAACAATAAATAAATAAGTAAAAGAGATTTATTCAATAGCTCCATCTTGTTGGAGGCCTACCGACAGCTCGTCTCCCGATCCGTGGACCTTCGATCGAGAACCTTCTGACCCCATCGGCCATCAGTTCTGCGAGCTATTTGCCCCGCCCACTGCCACTTAAGTTTCGCAACGACCGACGAAGATGGAGCGACGACCTAGTAAAGATCGCGGGACCGCGGTGGATGCGGAAAGCACAAGACCGGTCAGAGTGGAGAGCCTTGGGGAAGGCCTATGTTCAGCAGTGGACGTCTTTCGGCTGACATGATGATGATGATGATTCAATAGCACAGCCTTAATTTGCCGATATAAGAGCCATATGGGACATAGGTAAGTATTTTTAAGTAACTGTAAGTTAGGCACCCATATTTTTTGCACTGGACTGTGCCTGTCTTTATAGAAAATGTCTTGATCTTTTTAAGATAAGTACTACTTTTACCAAAAAATACACCAAATTTTTTGGGTTTTAGTCTAAAACCTCACCACATTATCACCAGTGAGGAGGGGGAGAATGGTTAAAAAGTTGCTAAAACGGCACATGATTAATGACTTGCCCCCTTACGAAATATTAATACTGTGCATGTGTGTCTGTGTGTGGTATCTACTAATTATTGGATATGGTACCCAGGTAGGTACCTAGGTACCTGATTCGTAGGTACGTTTAAATAAACAAGGACATAGGCGTTGTGTTGTTCTTTGTTATTATCCAAAGAGTCTAAGGTTAGCTCAATTCTTCTCTATCTAGCTAGGCTCTAAAGTCCAAGGCTTTTGCCAATATGTCGGTTGATACCTATTGATAATGCAAGTTAACGTAATTTAAAAATATGAAATCAAATAAAGCGGTCCCCTTTCTCAATTAAAAACAGATTAATTTTCGTTACAAAGCAGTCCGCCAAAAATGGTTTTTCCCGACATGTTCCAAAGTCTTGTCGTTCTCCGAACTGCAACGTGTCACGGATGGCATACTAATTGACATGTTTAGCGGCCCGCGGAGACCGCCCGCGACGTAGAAGGGCCATTTTATAGAAAATTGTAGACACGCTTTTTTTCTCGAAATTTGAAATTTTTATGTTACTTACCTACATATGTCTACTTAGAATCACAAGTATTTACTAAGTACTTATTGATTTTAATAAGTAAAAAAAAGGGTCCCGAAATATTGTGTTCCGTTCCGTTACCCTTTCCAAATACACTTAAACGGAAAGCTATGAGAGTAACGGAATGGAAGTGGAATGGACGTACAAAAAATTTATGAAAATTTTGGATATTTCTCACCTATTAAAATCTAGTGCTCGTGATTGATATAACACAAAAATTTCAAAAAAAAGTAGGGGTACAACTTTCTATAAAATGGCCCAGAAATCGTAGAATGCGCTGTTATGTTTTAGTTGCAGGCTTTTTACGAGGTGGAACACAATGTTTATAAGTAAAGATACCTACGTCATATGCTCACAAAATAATCGAAAAACACGTTCTGAACATGTTGACATTTGCGCGCAAGTTTGAACCTTATTCGAGAGCGACTGAGGCCAAAGAGGCTACAATTGAAGCCTTTTCCGTGCTTAATTTTCTGCGTGCTGATGACCATAATCATATCTAAGTACCTTTCTTTAAGGTTCCATGGCCTTCGTCGGATGACTGTATTGGTGTGTAGGCTGTGGTGTGATCGCTGTTGAGTTAAAACCGCCCATTGCTACCTTGTATTTTATTTGCGCCTTATTTCTTGTTTAGCCTGTTACGTGGTGTTCATTAAAGAGTTATTGTATTGTATTGTATTGTAGTGGCACTGCATGACTCGTAATGTGTCGCTTTACTGCACAATGTCAGCAATAACCACGACAGTCGTGTAATCGTGCACTTGAAATAAAGGCTGAGATGAACCTTTTTGTCTTTAAGCTGGAGGTAGGTACTGAATCATTCAAGAGGTACGATCGCTCGTCACGCACGGTCTAAAGGTCCGATTTGGTCGTAAATCCACAAATCCGTGCTAAAGACACTTGATGCAATCCTAATGGCATACCATCCAGTAGCTAGGTAGGTATACACATCCTCTGGCTTTGCTTGAATGCTGGTCTTGCCACTGACACGCACTTACCTACCTACCTACTTGATTATATTCTCCAGTACCTACTGGTTGCATAGACATATATAGCTGTTTCCCGCGACTTCGTCCGCGTGGATTTCGGTTATCGCTATCCCGCGGGAACTATATAATTTTCCCGAATAAAAAGTAGCCTACTATGTATTCCTCAATATTCGGTACTTCGTTTTTGTTTTCAATTTAGTAAGACTACAAAGTAGTTTCAGTGACATGAGCCGCGAGCACGTCCGCGCGGGCGCCGCCGGCCGGGCACCGCTCCCGCTCGGCGACACTGTTCCTATTTCAAAATGTTCCAAAGGGCATGTCCTGACGTTTGTATTAATGGCGGGTTGCTGTTTTGGTTAACTTCTAGTCGTTCGCTGTGACCGCTTCTTAGCAAGAAAAAATCCAGATAAGCACAAAAATTTCGTCGTGGCCTATTACCGTACTTAAAACTTCATTTATTTTAAGATTTGAAATTTACAGTCAAATTCGAACACAAAGACACTATTTAAAGCTGTATTCTCTGGGGAAAACGTAATATTAGGGATAAGTCTTATAGGGATAAGTCCACCTTTGTATTGTATCTCACTGCTGGTAACCTGTATTTATTTCTGTATTTTCTGTACAATAAAGCGTTTACTTACTTACTTAATATTGTTAGTTAGACCGGTATTTCGAAACTCAAAATAAACGGATTTTGACAAGAAAAATGAGTAGTTATGTACCTACCTACCAGAGCAGACATACTTACTATACTTAGGTATTAATTATTTCACTCTTACGTTTCGCACGCTATTTTAATCCTAATAATAATTTAGGCACTTTTTTATATTTTAAACAACACGTTCAAGCAAACAGATTCTCACAAAACCATAATAAAATCAATTTTTCTCAGTACAAAACAAAATGTATTCACCTAATTTCTGAGTATTCCACACTCCCGCGTATTTTTGATAACATCCATTAAACGCTTCGCATGCGCGTCACGAATGCATCCGTATGCCGCGCAGGCGCATTAATTGCTGATGCACGCCAGAGGTCGTTAGTGGACATTTCGCACGACTAAGTACCTGTTTAGAGTTTTATGCATTTTTTCCTTGAGGTTGTCTAAATTCAGTTTTGACATAATCAAGCGTTGATCAGGCGGCATGAGGCATTTATGTTAATCATGCATGTTACGGTTCCAGTCACGTAAAAAGACCACTGGCGATGTACTATCGAACCAACTGAATAGTATTAAAAAGAAGGAAACAATCTTAACATGTACTTTTATTGAAAAAACGCTTTTTAAAAATAAGTGCCACAGTTACGTATCAAACCATAACAATATAAATAATAAGATCTCATTGTTATTTAATTACTACTCGCTGCATTTGCTGTTACTTATTTTTAAAAGGCTTTTTTCAATAAAAAGACACGTCAAGATTGTTTCCTTATTTTTAATGCTAAAAATAAACGAAGTATGGTGTCGAATAAAACAATCAAGTTGTTTCATAATTTATTACAAAATCTTATCTCCTCCTATAATACGACGCGACGTCACGCACAGATCAACTTTTAAATTAATTTTAGAAACCTCAACAATTTACAGATTAATAAGCCGCGTCGATATTTCATTGAAAATAAAATTCTTAAATCAATCTCGTGTCGTAAAATAAAAACAATACTTATATATCGTGTATAATATAGGTAAAATACATTTAAAATAACTATTTGGTAGAACAATTTACACATTTACAATTGGTAAAACCTTCGATCAATAATTACAAGCAGATGTCGGGTCAGAGCATCGAAAACGTCTCGGCAAATAACGGCTCACTTGTAGAGTGCGCTCTTATTTATGAAAAATTGTACGTTATTGTAACAGCTTAAGGATTATATTAGATCAAAATAATCAATAGCAAACTGACACAAGACGGTGCCATATTTTGATTTCGTTTTTGTTCGTGATCGGTAATTATTGATCGAAAACAGACTTTCATTGAGAAGTTCTGGGGTCGATTTACATTAATTTAATATCGTAATATAAATTGCACTAGGTGGGTGTTCTCCCTCGCCACGATCTGGTACTCCCAGCTTCTGTAATATTAATAAGAAAACATTAGTAAGCGAATTTTAAAGGTGTGAAAAATGTTATCAAGATATATTTTTTTGCAACTATTGCCTGTATAATTGGATTGTGGTTTTTGGTCACTACGGAACCATGAGACTCTAAAATGTTTTAAGTAAATAAAACCAAGCGTCGTTGATTTTCATACGTACAAATTTTACCGATTAACCATTTTCCTTCGTTTTTTTCTATATTTCTATTGTACGGGGCTGACATGTTCATCTCTGATCAAAGCTTGTCAAAGCCCCTGAATAAATAAAGAGAAAAAAAACCCTTTTTCAGTCATTAATACGATTTATCAACCACATAACTGAACAATTACAATTTCAACTCTAACACCAAGATTTAAAAATTCAAATCAGATTGTAATTATAAATGAAACGAGAAAATGGCGAAACGTTTT